>LPNX010809852.1:519207-563361 GCA_001517045.1 Pseudotsuga menziesii | reverse complement strand
TTATTTTATTATTTTAACCATTATTTTATTATTTTAACTATTATTTTATTATTTTCCTTAGGAGGCCCATTTTAGACCCCAAAATTCCTCTAATGATTACCATTTATGCTTTCTTTTGACATTTTCAATCACAATGTACACAATTGTTTAGTAGATTTTGGAGAATCCTCAAATGTTATGCCTCTTTCAATCTGTAAAAAGATAAATTGTCAACCCACACCTTCTTCACGTAAAAGAATCCAGTTGGATAGAACAACAATTAAAGTAGTAGTATAAATGAAATATGTATTGATACGATTGTATGCGGATGAAAGGGTCCGCCAATTAATCGACATCATGGTTGTGGACATACCAGAAGCATATGGACTAATTTTGAGCAGGGACTGGTCTGCGAAACTAGAAGGATATTTTGAAATTGATTGGTCTCACATGTGGCTTCCCTATCAGAATGGTTAGAATCAGATTAAAGTGATGAGAGAGCCACATATGAAACACAATGTGATGCAACTAGAAGGGAAAAATGAGCCTGTGAATTTTTCACATTCGGTTCTGGGTAATTATTTTATTGAGCATGAACCGGGAAACTATCAAGTAGAAGAATCCAGTGATGAATCTGATACACAGTCCAATCTCCTTCATATTTCTAGGAATGACAATATTAATTGTAACATAGTTAATTTAGTTTCTAATGTAGAAAGTAGGACTAGTTCTGTAGAATTAGAAGATAAATTTTGGTTGTTATACTTTGATGGTTCTAAAACTCAGGAAGGATCAAGAGTCGATTGTATCTTGATTGATCCATAAAAAAATAAACATTTAATTTCTTGTAGATTATAATTTGAATGTACTAATAATACAGCCGAATACGAAGCTTTAATCCAGGGTTTAAAGAAGGCTATTGAATTCAAAGTAAGAAATCTAAAGGTTTTTGGTGATTCTGAAATAATTGTTAAACAGGTTCGAAATACAATTCATTGTTTGTCACCACATTTAAAGGGCTATCAAAATGAATTTTGGAATCTTATAACAAATTTTGATGCATTTAATATCATTTTGATTCCTAGATTGAAAAATGGAGCAGCTGATTTGTTAGCTACTTCTATTGCAAGACTAGTTCCTACAAATAATAGATGCTCAATTGAATTGATTTTTAGGCCTGTTGTACTGGAAAATATTACCAATATGAGAGTATTCGATGACGATCCGCAGATTCTGGAGTTTCTAACCAATGATGAGAATTTCAAAGACCCCGTGATTGATGACGAAAAACACCAAGCCAATCTTCAAAATAGTAATTTCATACCTAAAGGGGTCATAACATTGAAAGGAATGTTTGATTTGAATAAAAAATTCAGGAGGACAACCAATGTCAAAACACACAACTCTTCTATGCAGTACAAGCTGGTGAATCTTGGGACAGAAGCTGAACTCAAGTATGTGAACTTGGGGAAATGCTGCTCACCATGTGAGAGAAGAAAATTCATTAGTTTATTCCAACAGTATAAATATGTATTTTCTTGGACTTATGAGGATTTAAAGACTTATGACACTCGCATCATTCAACATGTTATTCCAATTAAATCGGGAGTGAAACCATTTTAGCAACCCTTAAGGAATATGCATCCCAAGTTAGACCCCCTGATTCAAAATGAAGTAAAAAAGTTACTTGATGTGAAGATTATTTTCAGAGTTAGACACTTACAATGGGTTGCGAAATTGGTACCAGTAAGGAAAAAGTATGGTGAAATAAGACTTTGTGTAAATTTATAAATTTGAATCGTGCCTCAGACCAGGATAATTACCCAGTCCCGCCAATGGAGAAAATATTGTAGATGGTTTTAGGCTCTGAATTATTCTTTTAATTAGATGGTTTTTCAGGCTTCAACCAAGTGTTGGTAGAAGAACAAGATAGGCTAAAGACCACCTTTAAGACAAAGTGGGGGACTTTTGCTTACAGGAGAATGCATTTTGGTCTCATTAATGTTGGAGCAACTTTCCAAAGGGAAATGTACAAGGAATCGTGCCTCAGACAATGATAACTACCCAGTCCCACCAATGGAGAAAGTATTGTAGATGGTTTTAGGCTCCAAATTATTTTCTTTATTAGATGGTTTTTCAGGCTTCAACCAAGTGTTGGTAGCAGAACAAGATAGGCTGAAGACCACCTTTAAGACAAAGTGGGGGACTTTTGCTTACAGGAGAATGCATTTTCGTCTCATTAATGCTGGAGCAACTTTCCAAAGGGAAATGTACATAGATTTTCGTGGTTTGATTGGACACAGTGTGGTAGTCTATTTGGATGACATAACAGTTTTATTTAAAAAGAGAGAAGAACACATGTTTCATCTAAAACAGGTTTTTGAGCACTGTCGAAAATATGGTATTTCCTTGAATCCTAAGAAATGTGTATTTGCAGTGTTAGAAGGAAAGCTTTTGGGTTACATCATTTCTAAGAGGGGGATATTCATAGACCCGAAGAGGATAGAAGCTATAGAACAAATCCCATTACCCCACAAAAAGAAAGGAATGCAATATTTCATGGGGACTATAAATTTTGTGAGAAGGTTTGTGTTTGATTTTGCTTAAATGGTCAAGACTTTGCAACAAATGGTTAAGCAAAGTGTGCAATTTAAGTGGGTTGACTTAGAAAAGGGTGAATTTAACAAAATCAAAGAAGCAATAACTCATGCACCTTCCCTCAAAAGTCCTGATTTTGAGAAAGATTTCATTTTATACACTTTTGCTTTGGATAACTCACTCGCAGCAGTGCTTACGCAGAGAGAAGAAAGTGGAGAGGAGTACCCACGGGGGATTCACTTGTTGACCAATATCCTAGCACGTTAGTTCATATTGCGGTTTTTAAATTTCTCAAAAATAAGGCCAATACATTGCATGTATTGGGGGGGATGAGAGGCTTAGGGAGGAGGGTTAGGGGGTTTTATAAGGATTAGGGTATAAAAATGGGTCGTGGGGAGGTTTCAGGTATTGGGAGGGGGTTTCAACAAAAGGATTTTGGACCAATATCTACTGAAATTAAGGGTATTCTTTAATATTCCATGATTGCATGTGCTATGTGCGAGGTTCACTGAGTGAATCCCCCGTGGGAGTACCCCATATCCTTCATGAGCACTGGTTTGCAAGGTGTAGAATTGAATTACCCTGCTATTGATAAAAATGTGTATGCAATCTTTAAGGCGGTAAAACAATTCAGACCATACATCCTCAAGAACAGAACCAAAGTGATTGTTCCTCACCCGATAGTTCGAACTCTTTTCATGTAGAAAGAATTAGGAAAAAAGAGAGGAAATTGGGTAATAGCTCTACAAGAATATGACTTAGAATTTAAACCAACCACTATCATCAAAAGATAAGGGATTTGTAAGTTAATGGATGAAATTCAAGATAAGGAAGACACTGATTGGGAGAATGAGGATGAGTTACATATTATTGACGTGTGTCCAATATTTATAGCCCCATAATCTTGGTACAGAGATATGATATAATATATCCAAGAGGTATATTTACCTGAACACTATAATTCTAAACAAAGAAGAGCACTATGCTTGAAATCAGCATCTTATCAGATAATTGATGGAGTTGTTTTCAGGAAGAACTACGATGGAGTGTTTCTAAGATGTCTGGAACAAGAGGATGCATCTAAGGTTGTTAAAGAATTACATGATGGGCCTGGTTGAGCTAATTTTTCAGGAGATACTACTACACACAAGATCTTAAGGGTTGGATATTATTGGACAACCTTGTTTAAGGATACTCATGCTTATGCAAGGAAGTGTGACACATGCCAAAGAAGTGGTGGGAGACAAGCAAAGGAAGTTGGACCATTGCAACCAATCATTGTTTCTGAACCATTCAAGCAATGGGGAATTGACATTATTGGAGAAATCAATCCAAAATCTTCATTGCAACACAAATATATCCTTACAGCCACATATTATTTTACAAGATGGGTTGAAGCGATCCCTTTATGAAAAGTGAATGAAGATGCAGTCATGGACTTCTTACAAGCAAATATTATGACCAGGTTTGGGGTTCCAATTTCCTTGGTTTTTGATAATGCATATTACTTTTCATAAATTAAAGTTACTGAATTTGCTAATGAGAAAGGAATAAAATTACATTATTCTGCTAATTACTATCCACAAGGTAACATATTAGCTGAATTGACTAATAAGAATCTCATTATAATATTAAAGAAAACTGTCATAGAAAATCAGAGAAGTTGGCATGTAGCTTTTCCAAATGCACTATGGGCTGATAGGGTCACACCCAAGAATTCCTTAGGTGTGTCACCTTATACTTTAGTTTATGGTAAGGAAGCTATTCTACACCCTAAAATTTTGTTTCCATCCTCTCAATTGTCCCAAGCATCTAGAGGATCGGGTAGTGAGGTTTTACAAGCTCGAATCAATACCTTACTGAGGTTAGAAGAGTCTAGGCTCAAGGCTAAAGAGAGATTCAAACACCAGCAAGAGATTGTGAAGAAATGGTTTAACAAACGTAAGTTCGGGAATAGAAGATATGAAGTTGGAGATTTGGTTCTCAAGTTGGATCATCCGCATGACAAAAAGGGAAAACACACTAAATTCCAACATCTTTGGATTGGCCCATTTCAGATTGCTGCAAAACTAGGCCCCTCAACATATAAGCTACAAGATTTACAGGGGTGGGAGGAGAATATTCCTCTAAATGGTTTGGTTGTCAAACCTTACTTTACCTAGTGCCTTAAGAGTCATTTGTACATAAATAATTTTTGCGTTTGCTTTGATTTTATTGTAGTTATGTTTTCGTTTTTGCTGCTGATTTGCTTTCTTTGCATTTGATTTATTTCAGTTTTGCTTTGATTTAGTTTAGTTTTATTTCGAATAAGCCAGCACAACTTTTGGTGCTTTGGGGACATTGGAATTTGGATGAACTACAAATATTTTAAACCAAAGAACTGCTCATTGGGATTTATCTATGTCTAAATATTTTATTATGACAAGGTTCTTTAATTTAATAAGAGTATTGAAAGGAAGTAATTTGAAGAACACATTGAGGTCCTATGTTTAAGCCCTGTTAAATAACCGAGGTAGGATAAGTCTGGAATACTATTTTGAGGCTCCATCCACTTCATGTTAATATCTGTCACAGGAAGCTTGTAGCAAAGGACCCACAAAAAGGAAGCAGGATGGGCAGGTGTATGGTATTCAAAATTATCCCATGCCACAAATTAAAGCCAAAAGGCTTAAAGAGTCGAAATTTCCCAGAAAGAAAGTATATATCAAAAGGATAAAATGAAAGCATGAATCTGTAAATGGAGGAATTGCTCAAAGGTTCTTCTCCATCTGTGAGATGAAACAAATTATCATTCACAAAAAAGGACATAATGGATGGAAGAACCTAAAATCATATCTCAAATGCATAAGGAAGCAATCTGGGAAGACTCAAAAGACAAAAGTCTGAAAGCATCAAAAGAATGAAAAAGGAATGGGAACGAGGAACAAACAAATATGCCTGTACACACTCTATTACAATCTTGTGGTGTCTTAATCCAAAAGAAACCAAAGGCAGAAGTAAATGAACCTCATAGTTTGGCCTCATAAGAGTTATCAGTACTTTGAAAACATGGTTACCCTACCCTATTAGACTACAATAAATGTTAAGTTCTAAATATTACATTCCTAGAAAGGTCTGGATATCTTAAATAAATCTTGAAAATATTTGGGATGATGTTGGTTTAATAGAATTCCATTAAGCAGTTTTGGGTCAAAAAGTTAGTTTTCCAGAGATCTGTGTTCACCAGCGAGTCACCAATTGTTGCTGCTGCAACTATCACCCCCCAAAAAATTTCTTTTTTAGGGCCCCCCTTTAAATTCTTAGCTTTTGGTTTTACTTTACCTTTTTTCACTGTGAAAGCCATCATTCATTACACGGTTTCACCCTGAGAAAATTCAAAAAAGTGTGTTTTTGCACTAGGAGAGAAATACTTTTTGATTCGCTGCAGCGGATGATTGTCAATGTTTTCTCCGATGCAGGGGATGAATTTCAATGTTTTCTCTGATACATCAGATGATTTTTATTGTTTTATCCACAACATCGGATGTATTTTTCTTTTTTGAAGGAGCGCTTTTCACCTTATTTTAATCTGATTCGTTGAAAGTTTTTTGAGTTTCTCATCGACTTAGTGGAGGCTTCACGCTTTTATCATTGAAAATTTTCTCAATTATTTTTATCCACCACTTCATATTATTGTTTGATATTTTTCCACAATGCTGGAAACGTTTCTCCTTCCCTGCATAACTTTCAACGTCTTTTTATTTCGTTGTTTTCAACCTGCTACGTCGAAAAAGTATTCATCTTTTTGTTGCTGCAGAAGATATGTTTTGAGTTTTTCATTCGATGGTATTTTCCGAAGTTGTGATGTACATGCATAAGGTTTTTAATTTCTAGCCGCAACCAGCAACAAAATTTTTCTTTTATAGCTAGTCTCCTCCGTCGGGTGGTTTAGCTAGAGATGAACCAATCATAGCGGTAAGGTTATGATGTTTGAGCCACCGCTATTAGGGTTTTTCCCACCTCGCACGCTGATTTGGTGCCTTCGATGCACTTTATTCTTGGAGCCATTACGACATTGGTTTCGTACTCGTGTGGTGTAAAGTTTCACCTACCGCATTAAATGATTTTCCCCATTTTCTCATATATATTGCTAATAGGGGTCATCGCAGTAATTATCTTTTACCTATGGGTGTTAGGAGTTGGTGAAATTTGTGGATTTTACTTATATTGGACATCCGTTACGACGTGAAGATTGCCATCTAGAGATCACGTGGTATTTTGGGCACTACATCTTCAACAGTCTTCGAACTGAGCCTACCAAGTAGGATTTGATCTGTTTTGCATCTTTTTGATTGGTGAGGTGGCCAGGTTGCGACCTGTCATGGTTTGATAGGTGACACATCTAGGTTTCGTGCGAGCTAGGGTTTATTGTGTTGGTATTTGATTTTAAAGGATCCTTCTCCTCAACCCCTCATGTTGTTTTAATCTGTCTACCTTGTGACCTAGCTGACTCAGGTCTTATTTTTATACCTGATCCCAAGCCATTCCCTGCCGTTTCCATTTCATCCATGGTTTTCCCATAGCAATAGATGCGTAGTGATGAATCTGAGATGGCTCAGGTTTTTTGCCGACCATTTCTTACCTGGTTCATGTTTTTATGTGGTGATAGGGGTTTGCAGGATTTTGAGCCGTGCGAGCCATGTGCATTTTGTTTTTCTTCTACCTTGTGTCCTTGTCGAGGGGTATTGGACCTGGTGGTCAAAGCCATGGCATCACTACGTTTTGGAATTTTAAATTGGTACCTGCAGGCCGTAAGTATTGTAGGGGGATCATGCTTAGGGTTTTGCATAAGAGATGGTTTTGATAAAACCCTACAATGTACCCGAGAATGATGGGTGAGTATTTTCAGCTCCTTAAACTGAGCTCTCCTGTGAGCCAGGGTTTTTCCTGGCTTTAACCTCACTAGGATCTGCTTCCCTATATTCAAGTGTGCCATAGGAGTCATTTTGTTGGCATGAGAGATTTTGCAGCACATAGTCACGCCGATGCTAAAGGATATATGGTAAAATATACTGGTTAAGTTTGTTCTGATAAGAGAAATAATGGTTTCCTTATATGCATTAAAAATTTTACAGTGTTGTTTCATTTATGATATATATGATGCATGTGTTTTCTAAATGTAAGGATGCTAAGACATTTTATTGTTTTTCTACAAGCTTAGTTTGTATCTGACATTATGCCTAATAAAGGAAAGAAGAAAGCCAATATTACAGATGACGAATTAGACATCGAAATCACACCGAGAGTAGAGATAATGTATGAGGACACTAAATCTGTCACTAGGACCGAGCCTGAGTACAAGTGTGGGAATATTTATCATATGCTTTGAGATAAGAAAGTTCCAGACACATGCTTGGAGGATCTAAACTTGTATGACAAAGTACTGAGATCAGGAATCAAAAAGGTGTCCACAATACCATAACTGTTTCCTTTCTCTAAGGTCATTGGATGGATTCTATCTAAGGCTAATGCAAAGGGGATGATTGTGTACAATATTGAAGATAAGGGATTTTCCTCTTTCACCCCTGATTTTATAGCTAAAGCTTATGGTTTTCCAACCTCAGAAGTCAGCATGAAAATTATTGGATAAATAGTCTAACCATTGACTACATTGGAGTGGTGAAGATGATGACAGCTGAAGGAAAGTATTTCCGCCAAAACGCATCAGAGGAGTATGAAACTGCTAGTCTCTGCATCCCATACAAGATGGTGGCCCTAATGATAAACATGATATTTGATAGAGCATATGGAAGCTTTTACAATATTGGGTGGATAACAGTAATGTACCATGTAACCATGGTGGGGACTATGTTTAATTTGGCGGATATCATAGCAAACAATTTGTCCTCCTGCATAACTGCAGCATAGTAAGAGTTGCACTGACGAAAATCTGAATTTTATATGGAATCCTTTCTAATTGATTATATAATTTTCTTCCATCCATTTGAGAAGTTGAAATGCAGTTAGAAAGAAGGTAAAGCACCTATATATGCAGCATACCAAATCCTGTGGGATCACAAATATCATAGTTATTACAAGCTGATTTGTGAAGAGTTCTTAATCGCATTGTACTAGTTAGTTTTTCTTGAGGAGTGTAAATTCTTGTCTGAAGGTGATTTGGAGTACATAAAGGAATTTGGAGACTACTTCTTTTCTAAAGAGGGAACCTACTTAAGGATGTATGGGGGAACCAAAGCCCCTTCTTTGCTTACCAAATATTCCACTAACTATATAGTACATAAACAAGTAGCAAGACATCTCTTCTTGGATGGTTTTAGGAGCTATTTGATTGAGATGAAGAAGACTGTGTTATAGCCGATGCCATTTTATGTCGGTAATTATAAGTTTTCCAAAGTAAAAAGTGCACCAGAGTTTGTGAGAGAGCTGGAAATATTTCATTTCAGTGAAAAGAGTTTTCACATACAGTGAATCTCAAGGAAAAAATGCAGCACACCATGCACTCCTAAAAGTGAAATTCAAATATGTTGATCATGTTGATAAAGACTAAGAAGTATACTGAAGTGATTGCAATATGACCACTCTGAACAAGTGGTTCAGGAGGAAGATCACAGTGTCTGTAGGAAAATTCAGTAGCAACAGTAATCCCAAACATAAAGGACAGGACGAGGAAGAAGCACACAAGAAAAAGGAAGGAACAACACGAATATTGGCAGAAGGTGAAAAGAAACTCCCGGCTGAAGAGGCCAACAGAGAAAATTAAGAGGAGGAGCAAAGAAGGAAATAGGAGGAGCAGAAATAGAATGAGGTAGAAGAAAGAATGAAAACGGAATTAGTAGAAAAATAAAAGGAGGAAGCTGAGAAGATAACAGAAGAACAAATATGGAAAGAGAAAGAGGATCTATATAGGGAAACTTAGGACCATAATATTACTCGGGATAATCCCGAAAGTCTCCCTTCCACCTCAGGAGATATACTGACAGGAGGTCACCTCCCTATTGTTGATTTGGGGTTCGTACCTTTCACTATGTCAAAGAAACATGAAGTTGCAAAGTTGGAAAATGTATTCTTTGACCCCAAGAGGAAGTCAATTTCTTGTAGATCTGAGAAAAATTTGAAAATGGGTACTCAACCCGAAGTTGTAAATAATGTAGAGGAGGATCCAAAACATATGGCCTCATTGGGTATTGCAACTGCATAGGTGAATTCCTATAATGTTAGTAAGCTAAAAGGAGCAGTTGATCAATATGAAGATAAAATGGCACAAATGAAGGAAACCCTGAGGAAGGAGGAGAGAGTAGGCCGAGAAGCAAAGAGGAAGTATGATGCCACTCTTTCAGACTTAGAGAAGCTTCAACAGGATCACCAGATTTTGGAGGCAAAAAGGGATGCTTTGAAATTGTCAAATATTACTACCCTTGGTGAAGAAAAGAAGGATCTAGAAGGTAAGATGGCAGAGATGGAAATACAAAGGTCTGCAACTAATAAGCAAGTGGAGGAGTCTAAAGTTCGAATTGAAGAAATAGAAGCATAGAATACTACTTTAGAGGTAATATTGAAAGCAACTAATGAACATAAAATGGACATAGCCCCTCTTAGAGAGCACACTCTTGCTCAGAGGTAAGATATATCAAGCTTAGGTGAAGTTGGCAGAAAAAGTTTACAGAATTAAGCAAGTAGAATCCATATTATAAGAGATCTTAGGGATATCTACTGAATTCAAAAAAGACTCAGGAAATTACAGAAACTATGCAAGGTTGATTGACCTGGTTGGAAACTAATAAAGAACTTCTGGAAAATGTACCTATGAAGAGTCCAAAAATGTTACAGATTGAGTATGATATCATGAATTTTAGTAGTAAGGCTGTTGAGATACTAATAGATGTGATCAAGAAAACTATGGACAAATGCATGGAATTCTACAAAAAAGTGCTTACAACCCACAATAGATGCCATACATCTTCATCAAAAAGGCTGCACGAGTTTCCAGCCCATAAGGATAATTTGAGGTACCTGCATGACAGGAAGCAAGAGGACAAAATTCATATACAATTGGTTAAAGGCCTGAATGAAATGGTGGTAAAAGGTTTGGTGGCTCAAGCTGCATTCAATAATTTCTTGTTGGAGGACCATCTTAGAGTAAATCCCAGAGGGTTGTAGATATAAAATCCCAGCTTTCCAAGCACGAGGTCACAATTATATTTTTTGAACCAACAGATTTTGAGACCATAGTTGTAGATGTTGTTGCTTGGAAGTAGTTCATGAATGGAGTGATTGGGCCCACTTGATTTGTTTTGTCTTATTCACATATGGAAATTTTATTGTAATATTTTGTATCTATTCTATTTTCCTAGTGATCACACTAGAGGATGAAAAAATACAAGCATATTGGAAAGAGAGGAGTTGACTTATCATTGCAGAAAACTCCCCCTTTTTCACATAAGATTTGGTCTAATTTCATAGATTCTATGGGAAGGAATATGTAGCATAACAACTCTTGGTATTCTGCAATGATATGGAATCACACCCTTTGGGGCATCCTACAAGTCTAGCACTTATCCTTCCTTCCGAATTTAGCTTATTCTTTAATTAGAAACCTGTAAATTTGTCTCCTTGGCCAAATATTTTCTTCTTCAAAGATATTGCACAACCCTATTTTTCCACAAGCTTAACTCTGCAACTAGCTTCCCACACCCTTATTCTCTCTACACTAAGTTTTTCTACAATGGCCAGGTTCCACAGTTTCCTTTCTGCAAGAGTTGCAGATTGCGTATTGTGGAACCAACTTTTCCAAAGTTGAACTTCCACAAATTTCCTTCTACAAGATTACTTCCTCAACTTTTACCATCATTGATTTCATGCAGGATACTTTTGACCATTGATATGAAATCAGATGCAGGACACATCTTATCCCTGTGGGTCTGTTACCTTATTTACACCCTTTTCCTTGCATATTTCCTCATCATATCTCTGCAGATTTAATCTTTGTACGTCGATTTGTTCTCTCCTACAGATCTATTTTCCCCTTCTCGTTCCCTTCATGATTGTTTCCCGTCATCGATCCATCTTATCCTTTAAATAGTATTGTCCAATTTCTATCAAACATGACCTTTGTGTGGGCTGATCAGATGAATTCGATCAATAATTCTCACCCGAATTTACTGAGCTTGATGCTAGGTTCCCCTGTAACAATGTTTAATGGGATGATTCATGATTTAGTTAGGTTCTAAATTTAGCCGAACCGCTAAATATAATCAACCCATCCAATGGTCCCTTCAGCACTCAACGAAGAGAGGACTTCAACCTTCAATGAACTGGATATTATAATAATTCCACATCCAGCCTCTGTTGTTATTCTTAGGGATAATTCAACTAGCTAAATCATCCTCTGTCGTTGGATCTCCGTCAACTTCAATCAATGCTGGACTCCAAATAAAGCAAAGTCGATTGAAATTAAAATTTTGTATTCACCCTCTGTAGTTAACTCACCTGCTAGTTGAATGTATGGAATCATTGAGGACCGTCAGATCTAGATCGATGGTGGACCTCAAATATCATAAGGCAATTTTCATAACAATTCTGTGCACACCACAGTTTTTTTATCTGCTCTAGTTCTCCCAACGGAATCGTCGTCAACCGTTGATCTAGATTCATGATCAATATCATCTGTTGATATTAATCCCCTTTACAACAATTAATTTCAAATTTTGTAACTCAACTCCCTTTTTTATCCTCCTTTCTTTTCAACCCGTGAAATTCCTTCATGCCGTTGATCTTTGCACCTTCATATCTCCACCACACGATCCTCAAACATATGCATGAGGAATATAATCTTATCTCCTTTGTAATTGTAACTTGTAGAATCTATCCTCAGCCGTAGATATGGTTCTACCATGATATTAACCTTCCACAAAGGAATGTACTTAAGCTTTGTTTATCATCGATCCTTGCAGTGATCGATCGTTGATCCAGAACCCTACAACAAGGTATTAGATACACTTCAAAGTTTCCTTAGCAAGATACTTTTAACAGGGTCCCAAGGATACTCTCTTCTTTAACAATACCTCAGATAGCTTTCCTAATGAAGGGGTTAGTACCACATTCTACATCTTTCGTATTTGATAATTATACTTGAAGTTCATCTTCAATGAGGCTACCTGAGTCATGCTTAACCATTTACATGATTAGTACTTACTTTTTAATAGTGATATAAGAAACATCGCTAAGTTATTACTAGTACCCCTTCAATATTGCCACCAGGTACCTTTCTAGTGGAGGTCACAAAGAAAACTATCTTCACATATCACCTAAAATGTTGCAATAGGAAAATATAAGCTATATGCAACAATTCCCATTTAACTGAGAATAAAAAAAGGGTAAAAGAAACATATCACTTTTCTCCTCATTACAAAGCATAATTCTTCTCCAAAATCATTCAAGAAGCCATTAGTCATCAACTAAAACCAGTTATACAACGACCCTCATGCATACATGATCATCAATTCATAATATCTTAACCTATTTCAGTCTTATATAAATCATGTAATGTCCACCAAAGAAAACCATACCTGCATCAATTACCATACAAGCACCCCTTGTAGTACATCAATCAACTCGTCAACCATCATATACCCATTATAATACATCAATCATAATCCATCAATTTAATACACAACCAGAGTACATAACCCCAACACATCAGGCAAAAGATGATTATCATTTAGGGTGTTTCAACAGAACTAGTTGTTCCCAAAAGGAAACAGGGTTGAAACTTATAGCTCTATTTTGTAGAGCAACTTGGTACGCATATTAAACATTCCAAACAAAATTTTTATGTCTAGAACAAAGTTTTTTCCATAATGCAACAGAACTAGATGTTCCCAAAAGGCGGCAAGGTTGAAACCTGTAGCTTTGATACCATATGTAACATACCCATATAACCTGCTAACATGCATAAAAGAAAATTACTTTGTATAAGGCATGGCCATGAATATTTCCTTAATTAAAATATTTCTAGGATTTAATTTTTCCACCTTCCACAATCTGCCTTTCCGCCTTCTACTGTGAACAGTGGGAATCAGAAACTTAACATGTGTCGGGATCATTTATCTACATTTTTTCCCTTTGCACTCCGCCTTTCTGCCTTCCATTATGGAATGTGGGAATCAAAAACTTAACTTGTGATGGAATCATTTATCCACATTTCCACCTTTCACGTTCCACCTTTTCGCTTTCCGCTGCAGACTGCACAGATCAGAAACTTAACCTGCGATGGAATCATTTATCTACATTTCTTCCTTCTACATTCTTCCCTTCCTCCTTTTTCCACAGACTATGGGAATCATAAACTTAACAAACGTCACCTTCGTTTGTTCACCTTCCACTTTCCTCCTTTCACCTTTCATAGTTGGACTTTGGATCGCAAAAACCAACACTTGGCCTCATTTCTCCTTCTGGTTTCTGCCTCCCTCCTTCCACCTTCTGTTGCAAACTCTGGGGTGTGGAAACATACACTTTATCTTAGAATTTATGGATTTATTTACCACTTCCACCTTCCACGGGAGGATTCCGAGGTGTGGAAAAATAGATTTTTCTCCAATTCTCTTTTCCGCCTCCCACCTTCCACCCTTTGCAGGCAGATTCTGGGGTGCGAAAAACCAACATTCTTCCTTGTTCTTTTCTATTTTCCACCTCATGCCTTCCTCATTTTGCATGCGAATTCAGGGGTGTGGAAACAATTCAATTAGATGCATTCTGACTTTATAACCAGGATTCTAGCCATCATGAACTTAAGCAAACTGCATGGGAAACCAAAGCGCCTATGCAGATGTAAAAAGCAGGAGAGTATAACTACAGTAAACTCTACTTAAATTTTTACACTATCCTATTGTGTGTTTCCTTAAGTGAATTCAAGATTATGAATTCTCAAGTAGGTTTCAGTGGCTATTTTCCACACTTTCCTTCACGGTTTACCTTCATCCAAGGATGAACATATTGTACAGGGACTTCCCTAAGTTGGATAGGGTTTATCCCATTCAACACTTAGGATTTATACATGGGTCCCTTACAACTGGACGCTAGCAGTAGAACAATAATACAACTGAATACTCATCTCAGGAAAATAAATACCATAATTAGAAAGGTTAGGTGACCAAGGGGGAAATATCATACCCCTAGAAAAAATCATGGCTTCTATAAACACAGAGGCCATATACCAAATACATCCATAGACTTTCAGCCAAGTAGGAGTAGTAAATTTTTAGGGAAACTATAATAACAAGCAGTTTTCAATGAAGTAAAAATAGAGTAGGTGCATTACTTCTTCCATGATCTATGTATCCAATGCAGTCATAACTAATTCTTAACTGAACACGAATACTACTCTTTGGAGAATGATAAGACCTATATGCAAAGCATCAAACAGAGTAGGTGTATCATACCATTATTAAGTCATCTAACTGATGCAACCCTATTCATTCCAAATAGGGCATGAGCATGCACCAGTTCATGAGAAAGGATCCCATCAATAGACTTAGGGTTTTTCTTTATCATTTTTATCAACACACATTCACACACATAGATATTCCTTGAGCTCATCAGTCAAAGGAAATCATACAACATATAGGTAACTCAATACAGAGCAATAATACCCCCTTTTGAGTTACCATTTTACTAGAGGCAAGGAACAATCATTTAAACTGTGTATGAGTAACTTGTTCATAAGCATCATTCCTACCAATAAAACTAAATATGCTCTTTATCATTTCATTGATATTGAAAACACATATTCACACATAAACATCATATTTAGAGTTCAATAGAATGTCAAAAAACAAACCCAGTGATGAAACATGTTTATAATGTGAGCCACAATGAAATCGAAACAACCACGTTCCACCCAACCATATATTAGGAACATATGTTCTCTGTCCTTAATCACCCTTGAGCTAACTATGCATACCGAGAGTGAAGGCGGCCAACCTCAGATCTAGTTTCTCAGTGCGAAACCACTTCCTATCCCCGCATATTCATACGCAAGGGTTCCTTCCCCCCTTTATAGTTTTGATTCTAGGTCTTTTGCAGCTACGGTCCATTCTCCACGGAATCCCTGTCAACCACTATATTTCTCTTTTTCCAGGTTGTTCCCTGTGCCATTATGACATTCTAATGCATGGTGTACTTTTTGAGGTTAACCCTTCTCGCTTTCCCCCACTCTCACACACATAGTCTTCTCATTTAACATGGTTGTCCCCTTCATTCATTGTTTTATTAAAAGTAAATGTTTTGGTTACATATTTCCTTCAAGGACCCATTGGGGGTTTTGTGAACCAACTAATCTTAATACAATAAATTAGTAAATAATATTACATAATTTTTTTTTCAGTTGGGGGATATTAGAATCACAAAATGGAGAACCTTTGATTCCTAGAAGAAATTAATTGACATCCCATTAAAAATGTGCACCATATTTGGAAATTACCTTCCTGTAGGTTGCAATATAAGCTAAGTTCTACACTTTTTCTTTACTGGTATGCAGCTATAGGTGTCCTTCTTTTAGCTGAACTAGTATCACCAAATCTACTCAACCATCCCAATGTTTGGCAATCAATACACAGGAATGATGGCATCCAACTCCATATTCATCCTTGATAATACTGGCATAGATTACTCCATATTAAATATTACTCATTAGTAATAAAGGGATGTGTTAATTTAAAGATTATTTATAAACGTTGATTTCTTTAATCTATTAATAACATAGTCGAAAACACAAAAGGAAAGATTTATTTAATCTAGTAATAACAAAGCAACAAGCTTAAAAGGAAAGATCAAATTTATAGTCTATCACAATTATAGAATCACAATATAAAAAAAATTAAAACCATAGAAATGAAAACCAACTAACATGTGTTGTACCTACGGTATCATCAACAACTTCCCTAATAACACCTAACTTTGACAATGTATGCTTACACTGAGAATGGGCCTAAAAATTGTGGGAGTGATTAATAAACATGCATAAAATTTGAGATACAAAATAAAACTAATCAAAATACAAAAGAATTTTATCCTTTAGTTTCCTATGGATGGTTGAGAACTTGACAAATATCCTCATTTTTCACTCCTAAAACCCCTAACAAGCAGTGACATAGTGCAAGTTGCACTTCTCCAACAACATGCAATCTATGCTAGAGTAACAGGTCTTATTTGGATAGAACACAAAAAAAAACTAACTCTTACCCACATGAAAAGATCCCACAATTACTCACGCGAGACCTCCACCTTCAGAAAACTTATGTCTAGCACTTGGAGTTTATGTAGTAGGGAAAATATATTATTACAATTCAGACACAAAAGAAAATACTTGTCATGATCAAAGATAAACAAGTTCATTTTTTTGCTATCAGCCTATGTAGTTGGACCTCCAAATGAATCTTCCAGAAAACAGTTAGATATGGAAGCAAAAAAATAAGGAAGAACATGCAGCTAGAAGGAAGAACTTGTCTGGTCTCTTAGATAAAAACAATGGTGAGTTAATTGCAGTGACCTATGGACACTGTCACATGTTTGGGATGTTTTATCAAGATTTTCCTTCATGCCCCAGCTTCAAGTACATGCATCCAATCGACCTCAATTTGGAATTTAAAAAGAAGAATGTTATGCCACCCAGTCAGACACTTAATTTGCTTGATTATGATCATGCCACTGTACAGGACACAAAGTATTTACCGTTCATCTTAAAGAAATAAGAATCAATGTATGCTTCTTTTTTCCCATATCCCCACCCAAATCAATTGGTACCTTGTGCTTTGACTAGCTATGAAGGAATCATTTTCTTTCTTTGACTTTGAATCCCATCCCTTTTTGAGGAAACCTTGATAAAACAGCTGACATATAATATGGAAAAGCTTGAAGGTTTGTTCATCTGAGGTCATAGTCAATGAATATGACTTAATAGTTGCAAACAATGATCAGTGAGATAGGAAGTAGTGAAGCAAGGTTGTGAGGGTTACAGGAGCTTAAAATATAGGCACGGTAAGCAATATATTCATAGCGAGCAAAGTCACCATTTTAATGTCAATTTTAGGTGGCAAAAACCCCTTAAATACAACCTTTTCTTTACCTTGATGGATTTAAATCACTTGGATGGCCCCATATGGACACAATATGATATATTCTCACATACACATCGAGGAGGTAAAATATCATGTCCCAATGTGGCAATCTAGGATCCCCATCAAGGTATACATTGAGGTCTAATATGTCACTCCCTATACACGGTCCATTGTATAGAACACAAAGTATCAATGAAAAAATGTGTTTTGGAGCTTTGTATATCTGAATCTTATGTTGTTTTATGACAAAATGTTGTATAGAATTTTACCTTTTGTGTAGTGGGTTTAAGCTGGGAAGAATAGGGGGACTGGTGCAATCAGCTATGGTTAGTTTATCATTGCATTTATCTATTGTATAAGATGGTTTTTTTCATAAATATATTGTATACATAAATATTGTTTGTCATTATTTCTATGTTGTTGTGATTTGTTTCTAGGTCGAGACTTAGAGGATATTTAATATGTGGAATCCCTACCCAACTTTAAAAATAATGCCTTTCCTACTGAGCACTAGACTAAGAACCTTCTGTCAAAATCAAGAACCTATACCACTTAAGCTTCACATATAACATTTAAAACAAATAAAGAAAGGTTCATAAGTGCGCTCCCTCTTAGTTACGATATTACACACAACAATTTCTAGTTTAATAAACAAGATCACATATATTTCTTACCTATTATATCTAGTTATTCACCATGTTGTGCAACACATAGTTAATTATATAAATCGACCTCTAATTTAAAAACCCAATACTTAAATGGCCAGTCCAAACCCTCCTACCAACCCTTCGCTCTTATCTATATATAAACCTTCTATCCTACAAAAAAAAATTAAGTACATTCCCAACGACTACTTGAAGGTTATGCCAAGATTCAAATCTAAGAGATGTAGGAGTTCTTACCTTTTTCTTTAGATTAAGATCAAAAGGGGAGGAGTCTCTTTTCTTAAAATAAAAACAAGAAGCACACTATATGCATATGCACTCTATTTTTCGATTTTTCTTAAAGCATAGATAGATCTAACTTAAAACTATAATAATTTTTTTATTTTGATGAGATAGTATAAATGCAAAAGAGACAAAAGAACATACAGAACCTGAAAGCTTGTGAGGCCAATCAGAGATCCAATGTCTTATGCTCACTAATGATAATGACCTAATCTCAGTCAAAAATTTTCTTTTTAAACAAGCAAAAAGAATTCTTCTATGGGAACAAAAAATGAAATGAAGATGCTAATTAAACGTTTTTCTTTCAGTCTATATAACAGAAATGAAAAGAGAGCTCGCTAACACCTAAGCTTTCGAAAAACAAATCCTTTCACAAAGACAACCAACAAGCATAGAAGAAAATGGACAATCAACAAGCCTAATATAGATTTTGAATTCTTCAATCAAACCGATATTTTACCACAAAATTTCAAACCATAAGCATCAGATTCTAACACACAATCCTGACAGTGCAGGGCTGAAAGCAAATCAACTCAATTTTTTTGCAAAAAATGAGAAAAAAGTAGTCTTGGAATAAGGCCTACCTGGAACCGCGCTGGAGGGGTCTTCACAGAGTGGTTCTGGATGAGCAACGCTTCTAGATAACAGGACTCAGGAGATGGTACTGCATGCTACTAACAAGTTTCAAGCGGTGGCACCGCTTCTCGCCAACAGCATAAGAGTGGTTCCATGTATAGATCCAAAACACAAAGGAGAACAATAGATCAAGTTAGAAAAAGATTAGATCAAGGTAAAAATTGATGGATTGAAAGTAACAAAGAGCATAAAAAGTTGAAATGCTTCAAATCTAAATAGATCTAAAAGTTTCAAACCAAAATTCACTGAGTCAGATAACAGATTTGACTAAAGAGAGTTGGAGATGGAGCCTGGATTCAGACAAGAGTTCAAGAACTAAGGAAGATCAGATCAACCAATATATGTATCAATTCTCCAACAGAGTCGCCAGATTTGTAACCAGGAATATTTCACCTTCTGCAGACAAAAGTTGTTCCTCTGGTCTGAATGGTTCAGATCCAGAACAAATGAGTGAATGAAAAAGGATGAAGACCTTACCTGGATTTCGTAGACACTTGGAATGCTGCTTTGATAGCGAACCTATGTACCTACATACAAATCAAACACACAAACGCATCAAAGCTACCAGAAAATCATTTACTTATCCATGTGAGTGACTAAGGAATCTAACAACATGTACATGCGAAATCAAAACAACAGTAATGTGGGATGGAAATCAGATTTGCATTAAAGATGTATGGAGAAGCTTACAACCATTGCCTTAGTGTTGACAAGCATATCCACGAGACAAACACTTCATCCCCATAAGCTGCAACTTTTCTCTCTATGCTCTCCAATAGCTTGGGGTAAGTGGTCAATCCAACAGCATAACAATACCTCTATAGTTCTCCCCCTTCAACTATGGACATGAGCTTGTATTTATAAGGCTCAATGGATAGGAATAGTTGAGATATTTGTGGATGAGGTGGCCTCTAAGATCATATGATGGGGGATATCGAGCTCAACTGACCCACAATGATAGGGATAAGGGAGGACACGAGGCTCATGATCTAGAAGCCTCGAGAAACTTCTCTTTTTCCCATTTTACCTAAGGTACCACTTTTCTTCTCTTATGACAGAGCGGTTTAGATGAGAAACACTTATGGATTAAAGACCGCAGGTTGTGGAACCACTTATGGCAAACAGGATACAGGCGGTGCAAGCAAGGTACCGCTCATGGGTCACGGGGAAAACGTGGTGCTGAGTTTTTTCATGTAGAATTGACAAACAACATGGGTTTCCACTCTAAGAGCTGGGATGAAGGGAAAACATGTAAGCCAAAAGGTCTTATCACATGGTGTTGACAGGATTTGGGTATAACAGAAATAAACAAATAGATATGCAAACCACAACAACAAGAAGATGTTATCCCATGTTGAATATGGAACTTTCTCGAACCAAGGATGGAGAAGGAAAGCATAACCAAGTTAAACTATCCAGTGGTCAATCTTGTTACTTGTAGTGTAACCTAGTAGGTGTAAGATTCAAGGGAAGCCAACAAGATCCCTTAGGGAGGTCCCTTTTGTCCACACTAAATGACAAATAACTTGAATAACAATGAGAGAAACACTTGGCCCTTGGAGTAAGGTGGCAAGTGGGCTTGGGGATTCGTGCTCAATGGATCAAACTAATTAGGTGGGTGGATGCATGTCTCCTATGTTATAGGGAAGCAACGAGAGCACAATAGTCTTCTCTCTTCTTGGTATTTTTAGTCCATGGTGTACATTTTGTACTTCTATGATGTATGTGCCTCATTTAGGACCAGTGGTCCCTATTTTGTACTATGAATCATACAATTTTGTACTTGATGATAATACTTTTACATTAATGAAAAAATATTTTAACTAACTTCTTTACATCTTGTACATGCTCTTTGTACTTTTAATGTGTTAGCTTTCAATTATGCGTCAAATGTCTATCTAATACATTGTTAGATAATGTATTAAAAATGGAATTAAGTATTCTTGGCACATGAACATATGTAATAAATTCAAATTGGAATTTAAGAAGATGCACCCTCATAAACTTACATGGTAACGTAGGATCTCAGACAAAGTAAACACCATTCAACTGCAACAAAACTAGTTGTGGGTCTAGGTGGATGGTTAACCATTTTCCCCCCAACAGTAACTCAATCACAACATTATATTCAACGATGTTATTCATAGATGAACCTAGATACACTCTTCAAGAGCTAACAAGTTGGACTAAAGTATTGTAAATTACCCAAGCTATTGAAGATAAGTTCTAAGTGTGACGACATGATCCATTTGCATACCCCAAAAACATAGGCGCATTTGATGACATATGTTAGTTAACATACATTACATGATGATAAAACACCAATACTAATAAAAAACATAAAATAAAAATCAACCCACGCTACTTATATACAATGATTAAAACAAAATTATACCTAAACCTAGAGGTATAGTCATAATACCTCTTTAGATAGATCCCATTTCTAGGCCCTAGAATTTTCCCCTCGAAATATTCCAACTCATAGTCTCCCTTATTTAATACTCTCTTTACCATGTAAGGACCAAGCCACATTGACTGAATTTACTAGGACCTAGATCATCATGTTGTTGGCCATAGACAAGAACCATGTCTTCTTTAGAGAAGACACACCGATGGATAGATTTGTCACACTAATCCTTCACACATTTTTTTATGATTTCAATTTGTTAGTAGTAGCTACATCTATTCTATGCTAATCCAACTATTCCAAATATACTAAATTCTCTTCTAACTTGGTGGTACTTGTTAAGATCTCTATATCTTGTTTCAAAGACGAGATTTCACACTCAATGAGTAACAAAGCCTATACTCCATGTACCAGTTGGAAATGGGTAAATCTTGTTGCATTCTTGATAGAGGTTAAATATTCCCACAAAGAGGGGTAAAGAATTATATGCTAACTGTTCATGTTCCTACTCACCATACTTTAGAACATGGTATTAAATGATTTATTAATTTCCTCTACTTTCCCATTATGTTGAGAGTAGAAAGGTGAGGATAAATCTTGTTAAAAACCAAATTTCTCAGCTAGGTCTTTTGTCGTTTTGTTTGAAATGTGACTTTCATTTCTAGTGACAATCTCTCTAGGTATACCTAAACAAATTATGATTTGATTAAACACAAAGTGTGTTGCAATTTCACCATTGCACTTGAAGGTAGGAATGGATTTGACCCACTTAGTGAAGTAGTAGATAGCCATAATAATGTATTTATGGCCATTATCCCATGCCATATTATAGGTTATGAAGTCTATCCTCTATTTTGTGAAGGGACCAACGGTGATAACTAGATAGACTGAAGTAGGATGCACACACATCTTATTAGCAAAGGCTAGATAGGGGTGCCATTTCTTAACTGCTTCAAAATAGACTTTGAAAATTGAGATCTAAAAATAACTCACACAAAAAATATTTTGGGTTGTTGCAAGTCCAAATAGGTGACCACCACAAGCTCCATTATGGAAGCCATTAAGCACTTGTTTTCCTCATCATGAGTTAAAAAACATCTCAGTATAATATCAATTCCTCAATGATATAATGCTTCCCCAATAATGACATAATTCCTTTCTTGGTGACAAATTTTGCATATCTCTTCATGAGAAGATTGTGTAGAGACCCTCTGTGTTTGTATGTAAATCCAGATGATTCCATACCGGGGGTCTTCCAAGATGATGAGGAAAATGTTTTCATAAGGTAATGACTTATTTTCTATTGTTCTTTCAACATCTCAAGGAAGTTTTGACATTAACTTGGAAAAAGATATGGAATTATTAGATTTGGATGACACAAAACCTAGATCAAACTCATGAAGAATAAAAATCTATTTATTATACTTTCCACCAAAAATCCATCGAGACAAGATATGTTGAAATGGATTGGAATCTGCAATGATAGTTATTCTTCTAGGGATAATGTATTTCCTAATTTTTTGAAATGCATGCATGTCAAATAATGCTAGTTTCTCCACATGATAATACCTTATCTTAGGACCTACCAAATTCTTACTTAGGCAGTGAATGACATGTTTCTGGTGAGAATCATCTTCCTGGACTAGGACCATTCCTACCATTTATTCATATGTTACCAAATAAAAGAGGAAATATTTTCCATCGTTCGTAGGATTCAAGAGTAGAGCAAACATCGAAGCGTTTTTTAGTGCATCAAAATATTTCTGAGCATCATTATCCCATATAAATTGTACCCCTTTCCTAAGTAGGCACATGAAACCTTTTGTGATCTCAATATAATTAACAATGAATCATTGTAAGAAATTGGCCTTCCCTTGAATTTTTTTTCATTGATGTAAGTTACACAAGGCGGGGGGAACTGTACTATTTCCTCAACCTTGGAAGGATCTACCATTTTCCTTCCTTTGAAACCATAAAACCTATTAATCGAACTGAAAATAGACAGAAAATGCACTTATGAGGATTGAATTGAATCCTATAGAAACGACATCTATCAGATGACCCTAAGGTGCTTGGGGTGATACACCTTTTATTAGACTTGCTTTTTAATTCATATATATAGGCCTATACAATTTACTTGATGTCATGAAAAGCATAAGACATATAATGTTGAAAATTTTCTCTCAAATTATTCAAACAAAATGGCATCTTGCTATATGAAAAGGTCCCCTAGTGGAATATAAAATAATTTTTGTGTTGATATTCAAGTCGGATTTGAATATGATTGTACCTTGAAAATTCATCCATAAATGATAAAATATCATTACTGACACATTCATCAATGATTTGAACAATGACTGGGGTAGGATAATTATCCTTGGGACTTTCTAATTTTAGGTCCTAAAAATTAGTATAAACTCTGATTTTCCCTTATTTTTTATTTACGGGTACCATATTGGACACCCGCTCAGTTAGAGGGACATGATAGATGAAGTTTTCTCGGTATTCCTTTATGGAAACAACTTTCCTAGGGTTTACTAGTATTAACTTATTTTGAATTGGTTTAACATATGTTTTTATCTCATGTTTGATAATAGTTGGGCCTATATTTGGGATTTCTTCATAGAACCAATAATTTATCTATACTCCTTAAATAAAGTAGTATATATTACTATTGTTGGATTTTTAAAAGTTTTAATCCCAATAAAAATAAGATCAATGAAAGAATGGAAAGTACAACAAGTCAAATAAGACACAAATATTTATCTTTGGAAACCCTCACGGGAAAGAAAACATAGAAAAAATTTCTCGATATATAATCCAACCAAGTGCAGTGTAAGACCACAAGACTAATAAAGAATGCTTCTCCTCCTCTAGATGGACTCCTATTTCTCTCTAGTGAACTTGCTTGAGTTGTGGGTGTATCCAAATGAAGAGGGAACCTCATCTATTTATGCACATCATCTAGGAAGTCTAATAACCCAACATGGCTGACTTCATCTCTCCAATAGGGATGAATTGATCTCTCTAATAGGGTTGACTTGCCTTGGTAGGAACAAAAACAATATTTAACAATTCTTTTGTGGGTAGTATTGACCCAACTTACAATGAAGTTTTTACCTCAATATTTTACATGACCAACTACATCAATGGCATCCCTAATAGGAGGAACACCATCTCTGAAAAGGAGGGACAACAACAATATAATAAAAGTACAATAGAATATCCTTCACAGTTACATTATTTCAACAACTATCTCTTTCGATGAGTAATCTATGCCAATAGAGATATTTTCTACGACACCTAGGGTCTTGGAGATATTGATGTGGATGGTTGGTTAAATGTTAGCCATGTTACCTTCCACGTACACTTATAATGTAGCAAGAGGGATCCCATACCACTCCATTGATCCTAGTTTGGTAATTCCATGTTCATCAATACTAACCTAATTATAATAAAGAATAAACAATGCATAGTGATGCATGTCTCTCCAAGGTCATTCTTCGAAAGACATGGCGTTGATAATGGCCTCATCTGAAGGCTTGTTAGTGTCTAAGGGACCATGACATGGTAAATAAATAATGGCCCAGATGGATAGGGAATACTGATCATAAAATTCTTATAATATGGATAGAGTGATAATATTGGTCTGTATTTTTTAAAACCATGTCTTGATAAGCTATCTTGGTTGTAGACAGAATCGAAAAATATCTCTTACACCTAGTTCCTTTTGTTGGTCATAATATTATCCTTGTTTTTTCAAAATAGAGGTTCTGAATTTAGACATTTTTCATTGTGGAAGTAATAGTGATAGAGTATATCACGTGTATCAGAGCTTCATTGTCACCTAGGTTGGGTGGAGGAATATGGAATGTTCACATTATGGTAAGATACATTTCCACACCAAAATTTTCACAATTCTTCCCGGAATGGATTACTAGGAGGAAAGTTGTCCCATATTTATGAATGAACCCATTTCTATGGAACAATAATTAATCAATGGTGACTATATTTCCTTCATATGGAAATTTAATCACTTGAAATATCAAAGATATCGCATCCATCATGGTATGAGTCTAACTTCTACCTAGTAATAGATTGCAATCAAGTGGAGCATCAACAAATTCCACTTCTACATTAACTATATCCCCCCCTAGTTCTATTGGGATAGTTGGGATGATTTCATTGGTTTGGAACAAATGATTATCAAATGCATTAAACATTTTTATTGGGGGCACAACTGTAAGTTATCCAATGGATTTTCAACATGATAAGGACATTACCCAAGTGGATTCTCCCTCATCTACAATCGTTTGGTCGATGTTTGACCTTCCATCCAAAACTTGGATCTGAAAAAATGAGGAGGGTGATGCTTTAATTTCCTAAATTGAACATTAACTACTGTGTGTTTAGAGGATCCATGGTCCCTATTGCTAAAATGAGGGTATTTAATTGAGTAGTACAACTTTGGAGTACTTTGAGGGTGGAAATTGAGTATAAATGTTGGGAGAGACCTTCCCCTATGCTATGATTATGAGCAAGGTGTGAATTTAGATTGTACGTCAATTTTTTAGAACATATTTTGGTATTCTAGACATAATATCATTCATTGGTTTCTCTATGTGTAATGTTTGATATGTTTTGAGCTTATGACCCTCTTTTCCTTTAGATGCAAATATGGCCAACTCATAATTTCTATTCCTTGTTTTGAGGTTTGTTTCTTGGTGACACATGAACACTTATTTAGATTAGATTCCCTCCTTTAGAGGAGGAACCTTGATTTCCCCCTTGCAAGTTCACAAGATTTGGGTTATTAGTAGAAATCATTTGTTGATGTTGTGGAAATAATTTATTAGTTAGTGTGGTTTCTTTCTTGGTAGCTGATTCTTATTGTTCCAACAACCATTTAACAAGAGTCTAGTTTAGGGCATAGGTAGTTCAAGTTATCATCCATGCATAGGTGGCATGGGAGTGTGCCATTCATTTTACCCATTTTAACACCACGATTGTTTCTATTGTAATTGTTATTCACATTATTATTTCCATTATTCCCATTTTTATTATGCTTATTCTTCTTCCCTTCAAGCTAGTTATTATCCTTAGCATTAGTTGTCAGTATTGACATAACATCTGCGGGAGGGTTGGGGTTGGGGTTTCTGTCATTTCTATTCTTAGATGTGGATAAATTTTGGTTACCACCTTAACAAGCCGTGTCATTATTGATTGAAACAATCACACCATCAAAATGAGGTTCAGGGATAATTTTAGTCGGATCGATATCTTCTCTAGGAGCAGTAGGAAAAATCTCAAACAACATTCTTGATTAGGAATACACCAAGTCAAGTTTTTGAGCATTAATAATTGATTGATATTATGTTTTCAATCTAGAGAGGGACACATATTTTAAAATGAGTGTTTGCAATGATTTAATGAACCAAACAATTAATAACTCAAAAGGAATTTGTTCCTTTATTCAACTATGTCTCCTCCTCCATTCATGAATGTGATCAGAGATGTACATGGAGTTATCATGCTTGAACAAAGACATGAGTTCTATGCCAATATCATAGTGGATGGTAATTGGAAATGGTTTAAGAATGTCATTGCAATCACATTGAAGTTCTGAAAGGAATATCATGGAAACTCATTGTACCACTTCACTGCTACCCCATGTCAAGGTAATTTGGAAGAGACACAACGTAATAGAATCATCCATCAATGAATTCGAAGAAAACCAAAGATGGAATGTCATCACATGGTTTTCTGTATATTATTTAGGATTCCCTTCAAACTTAGGTATGTCTAAAGAAAGTTTGGTAGAGATAGGAGTCCACCCAGGATTTTGTAACACTAGTTCATTGGTTAACTTCATCAAATATAGAAAATTCAAAGTATCTAAGAATGGATACTTTGTGTGTGCCATGAAATTAGAATCCCTATGATCATTTTCTACCCATTTTTCTGGTCTATATAAATTACCACAAATTGTGAAAAGTTGACTACTTTGTCCAATATTATGATTTTAACTGAACTTTGTTTGAACCAATGGTGAAATATTTCCTTTAGGTATGCCCCCCCATGAATGGTTGGATTCCTTGTGAGGTATTAAAATTTAAATGACTAATCATTTTCATCTCTCCTACCTTAGTTGACGGAATGTTTTCTTGGTTCATACTATTCCCTAGGGAAATATAGCACTATTTCCCCTTATTCCTAAATTAATCATATTCCTTATCGTACATTTAGTCCTACATGAGAATCAGTGTTCATACCTCCCATTCCTTGGAAAGGAATTTTCATCTAAGGCTATCTAGAGAAAATAATGAGTCAAGTCATAGTGGAAGGGGTGGGCATGGACGTGAGCATAGGATGGGAGTAATTGGACACTGCTAGGGGTAGTAATGTTCATTGATATAGAATGGATATCATAATTCACAAGATGGAAATCTATAAATTTCATCCTAAAGGAGAAGGGGTTGGTGCCCTATGGCATAGATGTAGCCCCACTTAGAGGAGGGTTATTCACTAGAATGGTCCCTCTAGTAGGAATTGGTGAGGATGATGTAAACCATTGGATGCTACCATGAATGAAACATTAGGATTTACTTCTCCTACTGGATTGGAATTGAACAGAGGTGTATAGTCCCCAGTAACATGTACCTCTCCCGAGTTCTCCAAGCTATCCCACTTAGATAATGTATTATTAACTCTAAGAATGTGTAACTCAACCTCATGGTTATGACCAAAATTACGAATTTGCGACAGGTTTAACAACACTTCAAGCCCTAATAGATCCTTAATACCAATAGGACCTATGTTTTCCTTAGGATGATAAGTGGATTTGGGTGATTTATTCAACTATCCCTTAGTGTGAATAATGTGTCCTTATTTGGATGAACTCTTAGACTCACTAGAAATTTAATGTTTTTCTTCTTCTTTGTGTTCTATTTCTGGTTCTTGTTTCTCTTCCTCTTCCCTGTGAGGGGGTATATCATCATAATACCATCTTCACAATGGTGTAGGTAACTCTCTTTATTTAGAAAAATGTTGTTGAATCCTCTTGTGTTAGTTTTTCAACTTTAAGCTAGCATTATTAGGATCTTTAACTGAGAGAATAACAAGTACAACAATCAAACACAAGAGACAATGAACACAATGTTTTTCCTCGGGGAAACCATAAATGGATAAAACCGTGCAACTTCCTCAGAGATAGAATCAGCACCAAAATAGTAAGTGACCTCTCGACAACAGTAATCTTCTTCTTGTCTATCCCCAGTGTCTTCTCCTTCCTCAAATATGTGCTACACTTGAGTGTGTATGAGTTGTGTGTTAAATAGACTCCAATTCTCTATTTATACTAATCCCGACATGACTAAAATCCTACCAAGGCCAAACTCTACTAGGAGAGTCTAATAACCATAGTGCCCCGGAACTACGTGGACTTTAACCCTTAGACAATCGGAGGGTTACGCACAATGAATTGACATGACTTGTTTACATTATTGATCCTCCCAATTGGAACATCGGGGCATGAAAAAATGACTCAATTAAATTATAGATACATCCCAGAATAAACATCGGGTTACAATATATAAGATACATAGATGAATACATTCCAAAGTTACAAATACATCAACACTCCCTCTTAACTAGGAAGGTATTCTTTTGACACAATTTTCAGTACTGGTCTTCTTCTCTGTATCAATTGGATCATCTCATCATGTGCATCTCAATTCTTCTGAGTCTTCAAGTCATCTTCATCTTCGAATCTGGATCATCTCTCGATCTGGATCATCATGGGACATCTTCACTGGATCTGGATCATCACTCGATCTGGATCATCACTGGGCATCATCAATGGATCTGGATCATCACTCGATCTCGATCATCATTGCTGGATCATCATCATTGGATCTGGATCATCACTGGCAATCATCACTGGATCTGGAACATCACGGGTGCTATCATCTATGGAAAGGCCACTGCACTTACATCTGATCATGTGGGAACACATCCCTCATTCACATCAGAATGGCTCTCAGTCCTAGACTGAGGATTCCTGGTACCTCACCAAGTAGCTCCATTCAAAGAATGGTGGTAGCCCTTATATCTGACACCAAGTCAGAATGGACAACACTCACATTTGACATGGGAGGAACCTAATCCTTTAGCCATGACAGAATGGCTCAGCCCTTACATCTGATCAAGTGGGAACACATCCCTCTATCACATCAGAATGGCCATGCACTCATATCTGATCATGTGAGAGAACATCTCATGGTCATATCAGAACGACCCTCAGTCCTAGACTAAGTTTTCCTGGTACCTCACCAGTTAGCTCCATTCAAAGAATGGCAATAAACCTTATATCTGATCATGTAGGAACCAATCCTATAGTCATATCAGAATGGCTCAGCACTCATATCTGACATGGAAGGAACCAATCCTCTCACCATGATAGAATGGCTCAGCCCTTACATCTGACCATGGAAGGAACCAATCATTTCACCATGTCAGAATGGCTATGGAACTCATCACTTTCCCTTGGAGGAAACCTTGATCTGGAGAACACCAAGCTTCTCCTTGAAGTACTCAAACTTCAGCCTAGCTAATGGCTTCATCAATACATCAGCTATTTGTTCCTCTGTCGCAACATACTGGAGCTTCACTGCTCCCCTCTGTACCATATCCCTGATCTAGTGATACTTGATATCGATATGCTTTGACTTGTCATGGAACACTAGATTCTCTGACAACTTCACGCAACTCTGGTTGTCACAATGTATACAAGTAGCATCCAACTGAAGATCAAATAAATCAGACAGTAGCTTCTACAGCCATACTGCCTCACAACTAGCTGAACAAGCTATGACATACTCTACTTCAGCTGTACTCAGTGCCACACAGGATTGCTTCCTGCTAAAATAAGAGATCACACCTCATCCCATACTAAAGCAACCTCCTGAAGTGCTCTTTTTTATCGATGGCACTGCCTGCCCAATCTAAATTAACATAACCCTCTAGGTTAATCTTCTGATTTGCATCGTACATGAGCCCATAATCAACTGTACCCTTCAGGTACCTCAAAATATGCTTTGTAGCAATCAAGTGAACATGTCTTGGATCTGTCAGGAACTGGGTCAAGGTGTTCACAGCAAAGTAAATATCTGGTCTCGTGTTCGTCAGGTACATCAATGACCTAATCATCTGATGATACATCATAGCATCAACCAACTCTGATGAAGCATCATTCAATAGCTTCAGGTTCGATGCCATAGGTGTGGCCATATTATTGCAGTCCATCATCCCAAACCTCTTCAGGATCTCTACTGCATACTTCCCTTGTCCAAGGAATATTCCATCTGTACTCTGCCACAATTCCATACCTAGAAAGTAATGCATCATACCCAAGTCCTTCATCTCAAACTCAACAACAATATTTCTCTTCGTATCAATAGTCAACCCATATGTGCCTGTCACAAATAGATCATCTACATATAGTAGAAGCATTACTGGGTTGCCATCTTCAACCTTGTAGTAAAGGTTGGAATCTGCTTTACTCTTGGTAAAGCCCAAACTGGATAGAAAGCTGTCAATTCTGCCATACCAGGTCTTGGGTGCCTATTTCAAACCATACAAGGCTTTCTTCAATCTACATACATGAGACTCTCTGTCATGTGTCTCAAAACCGAGTGGTTGTTCTACATACACTTCCTCTTCTACTACACCATTCAAGAAGGCAGTATTGACATCCATCTGGTGTATCTTCCATTTCAACACTACAGCTAAAGCAAGTACTGCTATGATGGAAGTATATCTGGCTACAGGTGCAAATGTTTCTTCATAGTCTATTCCTTCTTTCTGAGAGAAACCCCGAGCCACAAATATTGCCTTATACTTTTCAATGCTACCGTCTGCAGCATGCTTGATCTTGTAGATCCATTTGGAAGTTACAATTGACTTCCCTTTTGGTCTTGGGACAACATCCCAAACATCATTCTTCATGATCAATTGATATTCTTCGATCATAGCATCCTTCCATTCTTTCCGTTCTGTCGCTTCTTCATAACTGGAAGGTTCTTTATCAATGAAATCACATAGTAGAGCTACATACCCAGAGTAGGATCTGGTCCTCTTTCTTTCTCTGTGATTCTCTTCTGGAGCCCCATATCTTTTTGCACCTTGGATAAGTTCTTGTACCTAGGCAGGTTTCCTCTTATGAGGATTCTTCTCTAGAGGTGGATCTACAGGTCTTTGTGGTTCTTCAAATTCTCAATCTTCTTCTTGAGCTTCTTCATTCATGGTTGTATCATGAATTCTGGGTGCTTCTGCTTCTTCGGGTTCTTCAGTAGGTATCTTTCTGGATTTGTTGTAAGCTGTGTCTTCATCAAATGTCACATCCCTACTGATGTCAGTCTTCTTGTATCCTGGGAAATAGATTATGTAAGCCTTCGAGCTTTCAGAGTATCCCACAAATATACCCTTCTTTCCTGAAGGATCTAATTTTGTCCTTTTCTCCTTTGGGATGTGTATGTACATAGGACAGCCGAATATTATGAGATTCCTGACTTCTGGTTTCTTGTTAGATAAGACTTCTATGGGAGTCTTTTTCTCGAGTACTCTATGTGGAGTACAGTTTTGTGCATACACCGTTGTTCTGGCAGCTTTAGCCCAAATATGCATAGGAATATCTTGATCATGAAGCATTGCTCTTGCAGCTTCCATGATAGTTCTATTCTTCCTTTCTGCAACCCCATTCTATTGTGGATTATCAGGAGTGGAATACTCCCTCTTAATCCCTGATTCTTTGCATAGCCTCTTGAATTCATTTGAAGTGAATTCTCTGCCATTGTCTGATAAAAAAGTCTTGATCTTCTTTTTAGTATGGTTCTCAATCAAGGCTTTGAATTCCTTGAATTTGCTGAATACTTTGTCTTTGTTCTTCATGAAGTAAACCCATGTCTTCCTAGAAAAATCATCAATAAAAGAAACATAATATGCATACCCTCTTAGTGAGTTTGATGACATAGGACCGCATACATCGGAGTGAATGATTTCCAAGATTCCTTTTGCTTTACTTTCACTACTTGGAAATGTCTTCTTTGTATTCTTCCCTTTCACACATCCTTTGTAGACCCCATCATGTTTTGCTTGGATTTTTGGAATACCTTCAATATATTTGCTTGCAATAGGTAGTGCTCTATAATGCACATGTGCAAGCCTTCTATGCCAAAGTTCCTTTGGCTCTATTGTGTCATGGACCAATGCTTGTTCTAGATGGCCCTTCAATTTGTACAATCCTCCTTCTTGTTCTCCAATCACTACTACATCATCGATCGTCTTTCCTCTAGGCCACATAATGAATTGACCATCTATGAATGCAACCCTCATTCATTTTGCATCCAATACTGATATGGAGAGAAGGATATTCTTGAGTCCTGGTACAAACAATACTTCCTTCATTGTTAGAGACTTACCCGAGTTTAGTTTATAGGAAGATTCCCCACTACCTTTTATTGGATATTGGTAGTCATCTCCTAGTTTCACTTTGTGAGGTGATTCATGTTCTGACAGTCTTACAAAGGATTCCTTGAATCCAGTCATATGTTTGGAAGCCCCACTGTCTATAAGCCAATCATCACTACCATCAGTAATGTTACCTGTGAGAGCGGAAATCAAAACATATTCATCCTCGCTTGAAGAATATTCACTTTCATATTTGGTTCTTTTCTTGGATGGTTCATCATCCTCTACAGCATGAGCATGATGTCTTCTTTTGTTCCCCTTCTTCTTATGAGAGTGGAACTTGTTCTTAGGACAGTCTTTTGCAAAGTGTCCTCTTTCATCACATGTACAACATCTCAATCTAGATAGGTCCTTTCTATTGTTATCCTTAGAATAAGAGTTCTTACCTTTGGAGTAATGAGGATTTCTTCTTTTCTTCTTGGAGTGAACTATGAAGGCTTGATCTTCACTCCCCATCTTCTCTTCTCGGGCTGATATCCTAGCTTCTTCTTGAGAGCAGTAAGTGACCTCCTGACAGCAGTAATCTTCTTCTTGTCTAGCCCCAGTGTCTTCTCCTTCCTCAACTATGCACTACACTTGAGTGTGTATGAGTTGTGTGTTAAATAGAGACTCCAGTTCTCTATTTATACTAATCTCGACATGACTAAAACCCTACCAGGGACAACCTCTACTAGGAGAGTCTAATAACCCTAGTGCCCCGGAACTACAGGGACTTTAACCCTTAGACAATCAGAGGGTTACCCACAATGACCTGACATGACTTGTTTACATTATTGATCCTCCCGATCGGAACATTGGGGCATGACAGCATGACTCAATTAAATTATAGATACATCCCAAAATAAACATCGGGTTACAATATATAAGATACATAGATGAATACATTCCGAAGTTACAAATACATCAACATCTTGAACCTATGCAAAGGCTGATCTACCATGTATTAGATTTTGATAGGTAGATATTGGGATAGAAATAGTCTTCACATAGATTGCACAAGAAAAATATAGAGAAGAATAATTTCTATTACACAATTAGTTGAAGAACAATATGAGAAATATTCCATTCCAATAAAATTCACATTATGGGTGAATATAATACAATCATTAAGGAATAACTTGAATAACTTAAGAGGGAGTTGAATCTACCAACCTAGATTGACTTATGAGCTAACTCGGTGTGGGAAAATAACCACCATAGCTAACTAGTGCAACTCCAGATCACAAAAATTGTTAATAACCAGTTAACTAAAGAGGGTAGGTGAACAAAGGCTCACAATTAGTTAACTAAAGAGGGTAGGTGAACAAAGGTGCCTATATTCCCTTGATTCATGCAAACTAGTGCTAGAGACACTAGAAGTGATATAAATGATGGGGATCATAGCACAACTAGACATGACGAAATACCTACTAGATTCAAATGTTGGACATTGCTAGTGACACTTAGAGTGGGTTCCTAAATTATAGGGATTGATCCCTGGAGCACCAAAATGCATGCAGGAAGGAACAATAAGTGGTATATGTCTAGTATATGTTTCTCTCATGCACTAGTGAAGTGACGAATACCTCCTAATATAGGGAAATAAACAAATAAACTTATGTGGGAAAATGGAGGATTAATAATAATCCCAACATTCTCCTTTAATCTTAAATTTGGACAACCTTATCCCTAGTAACTAAGACCAAAGGTCACCAATTACAATCTAAATGTAAAATATTATTTATCCACGTAAAATGAGGGAAAAGGAAAAACCGCATGGGGAATATCCTTCCTAAAAGATGGACAATGAGATACACCAAAAAATAAACTGCTCTAAATCCAAGTAGGTGTGAACTCAATTAGATGTCTAGAGGGATATTCTTCTTGGGAAGAAGAGAAATGTGCTCAAATTGATCAGGAACATATACAACTACATAAGAGATTATGGAACCATGTAGAGCAACTAAGATAATATGACAAAATAGAAAAAGTGATTGCTCATTCAACCTGATCATGTAATCAGGTCCAAATGAGTCTTGATGTGCTTGATACTTCGAACCATGTGAAGTAAAATTAGCTCCAAATGAGAGGATTAAGCACCGACACGAATGCAAGAGTTCGCCATATTTTCTAGCACTACGAGGAGATGAACATGTGATCGAGTATGAAGGAGGAGAAGAAGCAGGAGGATTTCTATTACAAAATTATTTGAAGAACAATATGAGAAATATTCCATTCCAGTAATATTCACACTATGGTTGAACATATAATAAAATCCTCAAGGAATAATTTGAATATATAATAAAATGCATGTAGACAGACGCTGTAAGTGGTATATGTCTAGTATATGTGCCCCCCATGCACTGGTGAAGTAATGAAGAACTCCTAATCTAGGGAAATAAACAAATAGACTTATGTGGGAAAAGGGTGGATTAATAATAATCCCAACACCATGGTGGCCTATTGAAGACACAATGGACAAAGTTTGAAATTCAAGAAATAAAACAAACATCATGCACTAAAAGTTCTTGAAAATATTTAAACAAGAAGAACTACTCTCCCAATAATAGGAACTTTTTTGTTTAGGAATAAGTACTATTCAAGGAATATCCCTTAAAAATGGTATTACGAAGGTCATCCTGGGATGATTAGGGCCCAAGTCAGACCAACAAAGATTCAAAAGAGATAATTATGCTAACCTTCATGCAACAATCACCAGGGGTGAAACTACTTGCTTAAAAAAACACCCTCTAAAGGAGTTGATATAGACGTTTTACATATGCATAAGGTTCCAAAATATGTTCCCCTTTTATTAATCTGTGAGGATCCTAGGAAATTCAACTAAGGTTACAACTTCACGCTTGGTAGTTGGGATAAATGATCATTAGAAAGAGATTATGCTTATGGGAAATGAAATTATGACATAATTCCTAGACCCAAAGATATCAGTGAGAAGTGGTATCACCCTAAGGACTTTCCACACCTAAAAAACTCCCAAAATAACATAACCCCACTAATACAAGCAACAAGGGACAATCTTACCACTTGGACTAGTTTTACCTAGCTCTTTATGCATGTGTTAGAGGCACTTTCTCGACAAGTACTTCACATTACTAATGGATTTTACTTGATTTCATTTTTCCTAGTTTCAATCTTGTGTGGCCTTGGATGATTTAACTCAAAAAATCTATCTCCAAGGTCCTATAACCTAGACTATTAGATGAGTTTCTAGAAAATAATTTATTCTAGATTCTTTCCAATGCTTTCTACTTTTCAAAAATATTAATTTCAAAGACTTTTAAAAAAGAATAAATTAAGTGAAACCAAAGATATTCCAATGAAAATGCACTCATTCACACTATTTAAAATGAAATATGAATCACTTTCAACCATGGAAGCAACTCTTTCAATGCAAATGTAATATACCAATCTTCATTTTGTAAACCAGCATATGGTTTTTTATCCAAACATTTCACTTTTTCATGAAAATGCAACTCTTGAAAAAACAACTAAACTAATGGAAACAACAAAAAGCAAGAATGATGTTCCTATCACTATGATTATTTTTTTTAACACTATCCTCTTCTACCACAATCCAAATATAACTTCAAGAAGAAATAAGTACTTAGACTCAAACAGGTTAATAGGTTTACTAAGTGACAAGGTTTTGGAATCCAACTTTGCTTTCAAGCAAGGATAACTAGCAGCACAAAAAAATTGATTATTCTCTAGGTCTTAACACTCAAGGATAATCAATCACACAAACAAATGCAAATTAAAAAAAAATAGTAAAAAAATAAAGAACCAAGTTGTAATCTCTCATATCACTAAGTTACCAATAATACATATAAAGAATCATATAATCATAATAGAGACAAGAGAAAATGATAGTATATTGAATAACAACTTTATATTACACAAAACACACATGGGTTCATACAAACATCAAACCAAACCAAGTTCGTATCTGGATCAACATCCTATTATATATGATTACAGAACAGTTATGAATAACTACTTGTCGGTTCAGTCAACCGACACGACCTTTGGAGGATGACCTAATCTCTAATTAGTCGGCTCACTGACTAGCTCCCCCAACAACACTCCTAAAAATGTTCATGAATTTGACTCAATCTCAAGACAAAAACACTCAAATTCCACTGAAACTGGTTCAATAGGAACCAGAAAGCTTCTCTATCACTCTGACAATCTAATCAATCCAATACTTTTAGGAAAAAGAGGGGAGAACTCGTTTTTTTCCAGAATTCACCTAAATCACGCCTTTCCAAAAGATTAGGTATGAATTATTTGTGTTTGTCACCATTTTAACATGTGAATATCGCCTGCCATTCCCACTTGTAAGTACTACAAGGTGTGAATATCTCCTGGGATGGACTAAAAACCAAAATATTCATAAAACTTCCAAAATTTTGAAAATTTTAAGGTAGAAATGTAAGAAGGAGCTGCGTTGGGGAGTTGAATATCTCAACATTTTGAACCCTACTTTGGGACCATCATCAGGAGATACTTGAAGCTAACTTAAGGTAACTGGGATATGGTTAAGTCTTAGAGACTCAGATACAACCAAAACAAGCTAAAAATTTAATCAACAAGGACCTACATAGGTTGGTTGATCCCTAGAGGAGTCACTAGTTTTGTTACTGAGAAATATATCCTATTACTAGGGTAAGATCACCAACATACTAAAAAAAATGAGATCAAATTAATTGACTATGTTTACAGATATATTTATACCCTTACACATGCATAAGACCACATACAAAATTCAATAATAAAATCTAACTACATGGTAATTTAGGGAGAAGAGAGGTGTGTACCTGTTTTTGAAGATTGTCTTAGCTGCTTGTTTATCTTTTTTTGAATCTACTCCTTGAATCCCATTGTTGACCTACAATACCAAAATCCAACCTTTTATCAAGCCAATTTGACACTCAACAAAGAATGTAAATGAATTGAAAATGAATAGAGCATTAAATAACTAATCAATTCCAAGGTAAAAGACAAAACATTCTTAAAGTCAAACCACAATCACAAGAACACTCGATTGGGGGAGAGAAATATGTCAAATATTGATTATAGCAATGAAATAAGTACAAGATTTAACTTTTCAATGATAAATACCTTATCGAACCTTAATATTCCAGTATCTTTGCTCATGCACTCTGACGATCCCACTCCAATCTACTAGATTTATACGAGGGGTAAAGTTACGTGAGGGTGGAAACTTCAAGATCCTATGATACAAGGGTTAGCAACAGGGATTACTAATGGATAGGGATGAAGGGTATGGGAGTGATTTCTCCATCATAAATTTGTATGTATATCTCTATCCCCTAGTCCATTTAATTTCCCTTTTATGTTTTGGAGAAAACAGTTCTAAATGGTTACCAGGTGGTTTGGGGACTTGAAAATGGACAAATTGGTTCGCAAAATTTCCTTAGCTCCCATATTTCCAATTTTTATATATTTTCATGAAATTGTGGGGAATTCATTCCCAAATCATAGGAAACATGTGAATGATTCGCTCGTTGTCAATGTGCAAGGTGGGAACATTTATTTTTTGATGCATTCATTCCCTATTCAAGGAAAAGGTGTGAATGACTCATGCCCTACTAGTGTGTAGGGATTGAATTTTCCTTTATGAGGGTTTACAACTCTGAGAATGACTGGAATGATGTTGGGATTTACATTTCAATGATCAAGGATATCAGTAAGGTTCAAATCAATGGTTCTTCCATCCATAATTATCCTTTTTGTGAGCGAACAATGACACTTTTGAGTGTCATCTTTTGAATCATTGTCATATATGGAGAAGTGTCAAATTTTTTTATAATAAGTATACACTGATTTAAAATTTAGAAAATGGCATTTCAACAACGAGCGTGTTTAAAAAATAATTATAGATATAAAACAATATAAAAAAATAAGTGGTTTATTTGAAACAAAGATTGAACTATTGTGAAATTGAAGTTTGAAAACTTGTTGTTTTTTGTATGTTTATGCTACAACCATATCTACACATTTGGTTCTTTTTATAAATTTCTCAAAACAATATTTTATGGTTAACTTAATTATTATAAAGTACATATTTTCATATTTAAAGTGATATATTTTTAAGCTTGATTTGGGTTTATAATAAACAAGTTACGTTCAATTCAGATTGAGAAAGAGCAATTTTTAAAAATAATTTATGATGGGAAAAAGTTTTGATACTATAAATAACTCATAACTTTTGATAGATTTTCTCTATTTAAATTAATCCAATAGAATTTGAAAGATAATTTTTGCGGCTACAATATTATGTACTTTTTGAGATACTTCAAAGAAAATTTAGCAAGTTGCAATCAACCAAATTGGTCATTCCAAAACTTAGTTTTAATATTAAAACATGACCGAAGTGTTGAAGTTGTTGTTGTAAAAAATTTAATTTAGAAATAGAGGAAGATAATAATTCAAGTGATATAGATCACCATAAACAATGGTTTTTTTGAGAGAAAATGCATCTCAAAATGATATGCACCTTTAACAAGATTTGTATAATGAGGCTTCCCACATTGCACAACAAGTACACTATCAAGGAATTTATATATCATTTGTGTAAGAGAAGAAACTACTTGTTGGGACATATTTCCCATTAGGACATTAGGCATGCATTCATGCAGCATTAATTTCCCTAATGCTTAGATCTTGTTAGTTGACATCCTAATGCATAGTATTGTCATTTTTCATCTCATTATCCACTATTGCACCCTCATACATGATTTTGGGACCTAATGCTCCCTCTTCCATGATTTTAGCAATCCACCATCAGTTACATTGAGTTAACTGCGCTACAATTAGTTAATTGGGATACCTCTCCTTAATTGCATCACTCTACGCTGATAGCGATATGCAATGACCACTAATAGTCAAATGAGCACCCTTATGCATCGTTATATAATTATATATGATTAGTTAACTCCTTAATGTGTCATTTTGGTCCACCTACTGTTAATTACACTTAGTTAACTTATCACATTTAGGAGTTACAACTAGTTCTCAAGTCTAGTGATGGTTTATATGCAAATTAAGCATGCCCAATGAGTGGATTCCAAATTCCTACTAAGGCTTATGAATTTATCTATTGGATAGGTATTATAAATGTACACACATTAATGAATAATAATACGATGGAAATTATTCCACTTGAGCATATTTTCCCTTGTGTTTTGATTAATATTTCTTCATAATGTCTTCTCTATTTTCTGTGACTATAAGAAATTCTTAGTGAAGTCTGAAATGTAATCTAGATCAGCCTGTGCAAAATATTATACTACTAAAATACAAAGGATAAGATACGTACAAAAGAACTAAAATATGAATGATGAGAAATGTATTTATAGATATTAGTTAAGAGTCAAAAGATGATATAATAGTTGTAATTAATGAATAACATGTACAAATTATGCAAAACATTGTCCAAGAAGACCCTCCACTCATAAACTTGTCAATGAAACACTAGTTACGAAACATTCTTATTTAGTAGAAAAGAACTAGAAAGGATGGTATAATGAACGACATAAACAAGTCCTAGAATCCCATTTGGAAATTACTAGTTATCATGCGTATATTCTACCATGGTTTGAGGTCGAAACCCATAACAAATGAGGGAATGTGGAGGTTGGTAATGTGTAGTATATGAATTTACATATATATCTTTAAATAGAATGGTGTCAAGAACTAAGATAAATTATACCTATATCTTCCTCATGCTTTCATCTTTAAGTGTTTTAGAAAGGACACTACTAGTGACTAGAAGAGATGTATACAATGTGTGTAATAGTCATATTTGTTATTCATTGGGTCCCATAGGCTATTAATAATTCAATACATTATTATAAATGATTCTATATATTCCAGTCCATTATATTAATTAAGTGATTAATACATAATTAGTAATAAGATTATATATAGATTTGGATCAAAGCTTTATTAAGGGTAGGACATGGTATGCACTTTATAAGCATAATTTATTTTGCATATGATTTATTTCGTTCACTATCTCAATGATATAATGTTTACATCATTAGATTATTATTTTTATTTAATTGAAATGGTTATGTATTTGTATTAAGAGGTTGTTTTCGTCACGCCATACAACGTAATAATACAAATGATCATTGGATATTTTCAAATGCTAAGGCTTCTAAGAATATCCAAATCTTAGGTATATTTCTTATGGAGTATACTTTTATACTTTTACAAAATTGTGATAGTAACTCTTGTTAGATTTTTATCATTTAAGCAATATGATCTTAGGATCTTATCTGAGAGAATAACATGCATAGCAATAAACAAAAGAGACAAGAGACATAAAGAATTTTCCTTGGGGAAACCATAAAGGAGAAAACCCCGCAGCTTCCTCAGAGATAGAATGAGCACCAATGGCAGCAGTAAAAACTGAAAAAAAAAAAGATGATCTCCACAGCTTGTTCTCTCTCTCACACTTGAGAGAGCTTATCTTCTCTCACTCATGCACCCAAATGAGTGAGTGTGTGTGTGATAAATAGAGAGACTCACTCTTTATCTATATTCTTTCGTTCACTTAATGTCCACTTCAACATGTAGGCCCCACTTAACAATTACTTACTAGAGCCGACATCTCTAGGAGAGTCTAATAACCCTAGTGCCCCACAACTGTGGGGACTTTGCTCTCCGATCAATAAGGAGGGTTAACCTCAATGAATTTACATGACTTGTTTACATGATTAAATATCTTGATCGGAACATCGGGGTATGACATGACACAATTGCATTATAGATACATCTTGGAATAAACATTGGGGTACAATACATAAGATATACAAGTGAATACATTCCGAAGTTACAAATACATCAACACTCCCTCTTAGCTAGGAAGGTATTCTCTCAACACAATTTATCAGCACAAGTCTTCTTCTCTGTATCATCTGGATCATCATCAAGTCATCTTCATCTTCAAGTCATCTTCATCGTCAAGCCATCTTCATTGTCAAGTCATCTTCATAAAGTCTGGATCATCACTGGATCTGGATCATCACTTGATCTGGAGCATCACTGGATCATCATCAATTCTAGATAATTACTTGATCTAGATCATCATCAAAGTTGAATCATCACTAAATCATCATCATCATTAATGCTTCTTCTATCTCAATCAAATGGTGCTATCTCTTCATTCTTCTTGTCACAGGAATTTCTACAGAGCTAGACCTTTTTCATGCTGGTTGTAGGCCTAGCCTCCATGTAGGTCTTCATCAAGCTAGCCCTTTTTCATGCTAGATGCACATCTATAGAGCCAGTCCTTTTTCATACTAGATGTATCATCATAGATCTAGTCCTTTTTCATACTAGATGTGGCATCTACACAGAGCTAGTCCTTTTTCATACTGGATGTGTCATCACAGAGCTAGTCCTTTTTCATACTAGATGTCGCATCTACACAGAGCCAGTCCTTTTTCATACTAGATGTGTCATCACAGAGCTAGTCCTTTTTCATACTAGATGTGGGATCTACATAGAGCCATTCCTTTTTCATACTAGATGTGTCATCACAAAGTCAGCCTTTTTTCATGATGGATGTGGGATCTACTCAGAGCTAGTCCTTTTTCATACTAGATGTGTCTTCATAGAGCCATCCCTTTTTCATGCTAGATGTGGGATCTACACAGAGCTAGTCCTTTTTCATACTAGATGTGTCTTCACAGATCCAACCCTTTTTCATGCTGGATGTGGGATCTACATAGAGCTAGTCCTTTTTCATACTAGATGTGTCTTCACAGAGCCAGCCCTTTTTTATGCTAGATGTGGGATCTACACAGAGCTAGTCCTTTTTCATACTAGATGTGTCCTCTCAGAGCCAACCCTTTTTCATGCTAGATGTAGTATCTACACAGACATTTGACAGTGGAAGGAACCAATCCTCTCACCATGTCAGAAAGGCACAGCACTTATATCTGACCATGGAAGGAACCAATCCTCTCACCATGTCAGAAGGGCTCACGAAATCATCACTTCCCTTTGGAAGGAACCTCGATCTGGAGAACATCAAGCTTCTCCCTGAAGCACTCAAAATTCACTCTGGCAATTTCTAGGATAGAGTCACATCAGGGCTAATTACGTCCAAGGATAACCTGTGAGCTTCGCCAGGACTGATTACATCCAAGGACAACCTACATGACCGTTTACGTCTGATCAACCTACGAGCTTCGCCAGGATTTATGTTTAGACAACCTGTCTTACCAACTATGCTAGAACTCCCTCTTTCGAGAGATCTTGATTTGGATCACAAACTGGAGCTTCACTTCTCTTCTCTGCATCATACCAAAATGCAAGTCATATCAATCGAATCAAAAGTAGTTTTCAAAATAAACATACTACCTCCCAAATCGCAAGTGGCAACATCTTTTTCCTCGGATGTACTCAGCGCCATGCAGGACTCCATCCTATTGAACCAAGAGATCACACCTGATCTCATACGGAAGTAGCACCTCAAAGTGCTCTTCCTATCAATGACACTGCCTGCCCAATACGAATCCACATAACCCTCTAGTTTAATATTCTGATTCATATCATACCTGAGCGCATACTCAATTGTACCCTTCAGGTACCTCGCTGCATGCTTTGCAACCATCGAGTGAACATGTCTCAATTTGTTCACAACAAAGCAAATATCTAGTCTCGTATTCGTCAAGTACATCAAGGAACAAATAATCTGACGATACATCATAGCATCAACAGACTCTGATGAAGCAACACTCAATAGCTTCAGGTTCGATGCCATAGGTGTGGTCATGGCTTTGCAGTCCATCATCCTAAACCTCTTCAGGATCTCTACTGTATACTTCCCTTGTCCCAGGGATATTCTACCACACCTCCATTGTTGATGTAATTGTAACTTCGGAATGTATTCACTTGTATTCATTATCTA
>LPNX010809852.1:501046-519129 GCA_001517045.1 Pseudotsuga menziesii | reverse complement strand
TCATTGGGGCGCATGAGTGAGAGAGGAGAAGCTCTCTCAGTGTGAGAGAGAGAGACTGCTGCTGTTGGGAGATCATCTTACTGTTTTGGGCTTTTACTGTTTTGGTGCTGATTCTATCTCTAAGGAATTTGCGGGGTTTTATCCTTTATGGTTTCCCCGAGGAAAACTCTTTGTGTCTCTTATCTCTTGTGATGTGATTATGTTTTATTGCTATGCTTGTTATTCTCTCAGTGAAAAGATCCTAAGATCATAATGCTAGCTTATATGATGAAAAACTAACATGGGATCAGAGCTAACCTGAGAAGAAGACATTGTACAGCTATAGAAGCTAGGTCTTCTAAATTTTTGGGTCTCTCTCCACAATCCATTAGCAAAAGAATTCTAGGCTGACTCTCCATTGAAGGGCGCATCTTTCTATCGAAGCAGAATTCGATTCTGAGCATTTTCAGTTTTCGATGCGGAAATTAGGGCTTTCTACAGAAGAGGAATTTTTGAGTGAGACCAGAATAGGATTGGTCTACCCATCAAAACTTAATTTTAGAGACTTGTATCAAGAAATTTTGTTGGGTGAAACTCCAGGAAAGTCAAACCCTAGTTTGACCTCGAGCTAGAAAAGCCCTAAATACTAAAACTGCTAAGTTTTGGTACATTCGTTGTATATTGAGATTAGAGAATGATTAGGAGCTGAAAATTTCAAGGGCCTAATATAAAAGCATTATTGACATGGTGTCCAAAATTCATCTTCAGATTCACTATATTCTGGAAGATATGATCCCTCCAAGTTAGGGTTCCAGCCTCTTCCAGAATTCATCCCTAAACAGGACACCTGGGGAGATTTGCAATATCGTGGGATAAAGAGGTCCAAATGGAATTCCTGAAGATGTTATAGAAAGGGAACAGACTTTAATTTCGGTGTTCCAAATATCAGACTCAGAAGATGAACCAGTGACACATGGCATGTCGTACAACTTCATTGTTCTGAACAGTCCTGTAACAGGTCACCCTGGGAAAAGGATCATAAATCCCAAATGGTGAAACCAATTCTGATGAGACCTATGGTGTTGGATCAGGGACATGCGAGGTTACCTCATTGAGAAATTTTAGACACATAGGAGAATATTTTTTTGGATATATAATAGAAACAGTAACAGGAATTTCTGCAGAAGAAATTGGAAAATTAGGGCTTCTTGTTCCGGGAGCTTCCCTCCACTGTTTTCAGAAAAGGAGTACATTGGACAGCTCCATTTGAAGATATCTATCTGTCTATCCAATCAGATCTGAAAGATTCCAATTCTGGAAAATTAGGGTTTCTGTGACAAATCCTAGATCAGCCAGCTCCGGAACCAGGATGGACACCTCAAATCGGTAAGATCTAATCTATTGCTATCTTCATTTAAGGTTCTCATTTCAAAGTGATCTATCACATTAGATTTATGATAAGCTTGTTGAATTTGATGAATTCCAAGCATATAAGTATTTGATCTCTCTGAAGAAAATGGATTGGACACCTACATGAGTATAGAGGTTCCAGTTTCAGAGGGAGATGAGGCTAGAAGCCTTTCAAAAGAAGAACTTGGTCAAGGCCCAGAAGATCATTACTGATTCAGTCACGAATCAACTTGTACTACAAGTGTATTCCTTAAAGACACCAAAGATGTTTAATTCCTTGACCAAGCTATTTGAAGGGAAGAACAGAAATCAGAATACGACCTTAAGAAACCAGTTGAAGAATGTGAAGATCCAGAATGCAGAGACCATGCAGTCATAAGGGTATCTCAAATAAAAGAACAACTTGAAGCAGTAAAAGAAGAAGTGAAGAATGCGGAAGTGGTGATGACCACCTTGAATGGCCTCCCAGGATCATAGGATTCATTCATGCGAGGAATGTGTGCCAGAAGGAAGTGATTACTTTCAGCAGACTCTAGGAAGAAGAAGAAGCTCGACTCATAAGAAAAGAAGAGAAGATGGGAGCAATTGAAGATCAAGCTCTCACCATCCAAAGAAGATCCCTCAAGCGATGAGGAATATGAAGAAATCAACTCTTGAAGAACTTCTTATCCACCTTAGCATTTGGATAAGAAATGATGCTATTATGAATGAAGAAGACGATGAAGCTAAAGGCTCAAGAAGGAATCTACCCATGAAACAAATAAAGATAAGTATTCAATTGTCACTTCATGATATTGTTTTGTTATGCATTTGTTTATATTCAGTTGATGTATTATGCATGATAGGATGTTTGCATTAATGACAGTATACTACTAATATGCATGTGATGGGTAAGTATCTCATGGTGCTATACAACTCTCCATTGCTACTTATCTAGAATGAAACCTCTTTGCTGACATATTGGATTAGTGCACAATCTCAATGTTGTCCTGGTAGAGATGGAAGGCATATAGAAAGTTTCCATGATATATGGATGAATGTTGTATTGGTTGCATGATCATATAGTTATGTATAAGAATTTTTCATTATGAATATACCTTATGAAATGTTTCTAACCATACAACTGCATTTGACTTGTAGGAAAGATCGCATACATAATCACCTACAAGCAAAGAAGGATGAAACTTGTTCCGAAGAACAAGGGACGACAGTTCAAAGACAAAGAATAATATGACGAGTGCAGTGACATCATTGATGAAAAACCTTCCAGCCATGAAGAAGTACCCAAGAAGAAATGGAAGACCAGTTCAAGAAGAATGATGTCTAGAATGCAGTATCGACACATGAAGAAAAGTTTGTAGCAAGATTCGAAGCACGAGGCTTCTCACGAAAAGAAGGCATAGACTATGAAGAGACATTTGTAGCCGTTGAAGGTGAAGTCACATGACATGTATAATCTTGAAAGAAGGCCTTGTACAAGTTCAGAAGACACCCATGGGATAACACATACACGAGGAGCTTGATGTTGATAAAGGATGACAAGCTCACAGATGGGTGCGAGATGAACTTCTGAAAAAGTTCAAGATAGAGGATCTTGGTATCCAGTGATCCTAGATGGATACTACTTGTCACTCCAGTATAGAATGTTTAGTGCATAGAGTACGGAAGACAGAGGGAGTACGATGCTTCGCTTAAGAGGGAGTGACTATAGAAGATCCTGAGGTTCGACATGGTACGACAGGATGGATAGATTACTGATGACTCTAGGATTTACTGAGAGTAAACCGGATTCCAACCTTTGCTTCAAGTTTGAATACGGAAGACCAGTGATGCTCCTGTTAGGTGTCGATACACTATTATTCTAGGCATGGAGGTGTGGACAAGGGAAGTATGCAGTAGAGATCCTGAATAGGTTCAGGATGACGGACTACATGACCACACCTATGGCATCAAACATGAAGCTATTGAGTGAAGCTTCATCAGAGACGGTTGATGATATGATGTATCGTCAAATGATTGGGTCAATGATGTACCTGACGAACATGAGACCAGACATTTGCTTTGTTGTGAACACCTTGAGCCAGTTCTTGACAGATCCAAGAAATGTTCACTTGATTGTTGTAAAGCATATTCTGAGGTACCTGAAGGGTACAGTTGATTATGGGCTCAAGTATGATGCTAATCAAAAGATTAACCTGGAGGGTTATGTTGATTTAGATTGGGCAGGCAGTGCCATCGACAGGAAGAGTACTTTAGGATGTTGCTTCAGTATGGGATCAGGTGTGATCTCTTGGTTTAGCAGGAAGCAATCCTGTGTGGCACTGAGTACAGCTGAAGTAGAGTATGCCGTAGCTTGTTTAGCTAGTTGTGAGGCAGTATGGCTGCAGAAGCTACTATCTGATATATTTGATCTCCAGTTGGATGCTACTTGTATACATTATGACAACCAGAGTTGCGTGAAGTTGTTAGAGAATCCAGTGTTCCATGACAAGTCGAAGCATATTGAGATCAAGTATCACTATATCAGGGATATGGTGTAGAGAGGAGCAGTGAAGCTCCATTATGTGGCGACGGAGGAACATATAGCTGATGTATTGACGAATCCATTGGCTAGGGTGAAGTTCGAGTACTTTAGGGAGAAGCTTGGTGTTCTCCAGATCGAGGTTTCCTCAAAGGGAAAGTGATGAGTCCCATAGCCATTCTGTCATGGTGAGAGGATTGGTTCCTTCCATGGTCAGATATAAGGGCTGAGCAATTCTGTCATGGTGAGAGGATTGGTTCCTTCCATGTCAGATAAGAGTGCTGAGATCCATAGCCATTCTGATGAGTAGGTCAGATGTAAGGGTTGAGCCATTCTATCATGGTGATAGGGTTGCTCCCTTCCATGACAGATATGAGTGTTGGCCATTCTGTCGAGTAGGATAGATGTAAGGGCAATTGCCATTCTAGGAATGGAGGCACCTGGTTAGTTACCAGGATCATTTAGTGTAGGACTGAGTAGCCATTCTGATGTGACAGAGGGATGTGTTCCCACTTGATCAGATGTAAGGGTTGAAACATTCTGTCATGGCTAAAGGATTAAGTTTCTTCCATGTCAGATGTGAGTGTTGGCCATTTCGACGAGCAGGTCGGATATAAGTGCAACTGCCATTCTGAGAATGGAGGCACCTGGTCAGTTACCAGGTAGCTCAGTCAAGGACTAGGGGCCATTCTGATATGATTGATGGGATGTGTTCCCTCATGATAAGATATGAGTGCAAGCCCTTCCATCACTGTGAGCAAGATGTGTTCCCGCTTGGATGGATGTAAGTGCAGAGCCCTTTCATCATTGTGAGCAGGATGTGCTCCCGGCTAGATGAATGTAAGTGCTGAAATCTCTCATCGTTGTGAGTAGGATGTGTTCCATCCTGGATGGGAGTCTTTCATCATTGTGAGCAAGATGTGTTCCAGCCTGGATGAAATTGGGAAAATCTTCCATCATTGTGAGTAGGATGTGTTCCATCCTGGATGGAAGTACATAACTCTTCCATCATTGTGAGTAGGATGTGTTCCAGCCTGGATGGATGTGAGTTCTATGCCTTTCTGATGAGTAGGTTAGATGTAAGTGTAGAGCCATTTCACAGATGGTAGTAGATGTGCCTACCATGCTGGTGAATGTGAGTGCTGGGCCTTTCTGATGTGATTATAGGATTGGTTCCTATATGATTAGATGTGAGTGTTGGGAGTGCCTTTCTGACGAGTAGGTCAGATGTAAGTGCTGGGTGAAGACCTACATGATGGCTAGGCCTACAACCAGCATTAAAAAGGGCTGGCTCTATAGAAATTCCTGTGACGAGAAGAATCATGAGATAGCACCTATGGTACTGATCCAGATCGAGTGAGGATCTAGATCCAGTAATGATGATCCAGCAGTGATGATCTAGATCGAGTGATGATCCAGATACAGTGACGATGTCCAATGATGATTCAGATCTGATGATGATGTCCAGTGATGATCCAGATCCAGTGACGATGTTCAGTGATGATCCAGATTAAGTGATTATCCAGATCCAGTGATGATCTAGAATCGGTGATGATGATCCAGATCGAGTGATGATCTAGATTCAGTGATGATGATCCAGATCCAGTGATGATGATCCAGATCAAGTGATGATCTAGATCCAAATGAAGATGACTTACAGATGAAGATGACTTGAAGATGACAAAGACCTGACGATGACCCAGATGATATAGAGAAGAAGACTTGTGCTGATAAATTGTGTCGAGAGAATGCCTTCCTAGTTAAGAGGGAGTGTTGATGTAATTGTAACTTTGGAATGTATTCACTTGTATTTCTTATCTATTGTAACCCTATGTTCATTCCGGGATGTATTGTAATGTATTTGAGTCATGTCATACCCTGATGTTTATTCTGGGAAGTTTCTATAATGAGAAAGTCATGTCAAGTCATTGTGGGTAACCCTCCTATTGGTCAAGGGTTAAAGTCCCCACAGTTGTGGGGCCCTTGGGTTATTAGACTATCCTAGTGAAGTTGGCCCTAGGTGAGTCATTGTAAGTCGGGGCAATAGTCCCCACCATTGTGTTACCCTCCTATTGGTAAGAGGAGGCAAAGTCCCCACAAGTGGTGGGGCACTAGGGTTATTAGACACTCCTAGAGATGTCCGCTCTAGTAAGTAATTGTTAAGTGAGGCCGACATGTTGGAGTGCACTTCAAGTGAATGAAAGAATATAAATAGAGAGTGAGAGCCTCTCCATTTATCACTTGCAAGACTCACACTCACTCATTGGGGCACATGAGTGAGAGAGGAGAAGCTCTCTCAGTGTGAGAGAGAGAGACTGCTGCTATTGGGAGATCATCTTACTGTTTTGAGCTTTTATTGTTTTGGTGCTGATTCTATCTCTGAGGAAGTTGTGGGGATTTATCCTTTATGGTTTCCTAGAGGAAAACTCTTTGTGTCTCTTGTCTCTTGTGATGTGCTTATGTTTTATTGTTGTGATTGTTATTCTCTCAGTGAAAAGATCCTAAGATCATAATGCTAGCTTATATGATGAAAAACTAACATCCATGCCATCATATCCAAGTCCTTCATCTCGAACTCGGTAGCAAGTCTCCTTCTTGCAACTTTAATGAGTTCCTCTTTTCTATCAGGAACAAGTCATCGACATATAATAGGAGCATCACCGGTCTTCCGTCTTCAACCTTGAAGCAAAGGTTGGAATCCGTTTTAATCTCAGTAAATCCAAGAGTCACCAGTAATCTATCCATCCTGTCGTGCCATGTCGAACCTCAGGATCTTCTACAGTCACTCCCTCTTAAGTGAAGCATCATTTTCCCTTTGTCTTTCGTACTCTATGCACTAAAACATTATGTACCAGAGTGACACGTAGCTTCCTTTGCTACTAATATTCTATGTATCCATCTAGGATCACTAGATACCAAGATCCTCTATCTTGAAATTTTTCAAAAGTTCTTCTCGCACCTATCTGTGAGCTTGTCATCTTTTTCAAGCTCCTCATGTACGTATTATCCCATGGGTGTCTTCTGAGCTCGTAGAAGGCTTTCTTTCATTTGCACACATGATTCTACCTATCATTTGTATTAACTTCTAGTGGCTGCAAATTTCTCTTCATATTCTATGCCTTCTTTTTGTGAGAAGCCTCGTGTTACGAATCTTGCCTTGTATCCCACGATGTTTCCATCTACTGTATGATGGAACTACGAACTTCCATTCATGTATCGATACTGCATTCTAGACATCATTCGTCTTGAACTAGTCTTCCCTTTATTCTTGGTTACTTCTTCATTGCTGGAAGGTTCTGCATCAATGATGTTGCTGCATTCGTCATATTATTCTTCATCTTGAATTGTCATCACTTGTTCTTCAGAACAAGTCTCATCCTTCTTTGCTTGTTGGCTATTTTACGTGATCTTTCCTACAAGTCAAATGCATTAGTTGCATGGTTAGAAACATTTCATAAGGCATGTTCATAATGGAAAATTCTTATGCATAAATATATGATCATGCAACTATTTTAGCCAATACAACATTCATCCATATCTCACGGAAACTTTTCTAGATGCCTTCCATCTCTACCAGGACAACATTGAGATTGTGCACTAATCCAATATGTCAGCAAAGAGGTTTCATTCTAGATAAGTAGCAATGGAGTTTTGTATAGCACCATGAGCTACTTACCCATCACATGCATATTAGTAGTATACTATCATTAATGCAAACATTATATTATGCATAATACATCAACTGAATATAAACAAATGCATAACAAAAAAATATCATGAAATGTCAATTGAATACTTATCTTTATTTGTTTCGTGGGTAGACTCCTTCTTGATCCTTTAGCTTCATCATCTTCTTCATTCATAATAGCATCATTTCTCATCCAAATGTAAGGTGGACAAGAGGTTCTTCAAGATTTGAGTTCTTCATATTCCTCATTGCTTGAGGGAACTTCTTTGGATGGTGAGAGATTGATCTTCCCATCTTCTTTTCTCTTATTATGTGTCGAGCTTCTTCTTGTGTATGCTCTTCCCAGAGTCTGTTGAAAGTAATCACTTCCTTCTGGAACACATTCCTCAAATGAATGAATCACATGATCCTGGGAGGCCATTCAAGGTGGCTATCTCCACTTCTTCTTCTACTGCTACAAGTTTTTCTTTGATTTAAGACACCCTCATCAAGTATGACTGTATGGTCTCTGCATTCTGGATCTTCACATTATTCAACTGTTTTCTCAAAGTCATATTCTGATTTATGTTCTTCCATTTAAATAGCTTGGTCAAGGAATCAAACATATATTTCGGTGTCTTTAGGGAAAACACTTGTGGTGTAAGGTGATCCATGATTGAATCGACAATGATCTTCTTGGCCTTGACCAAGTTATTCTTGTGTAAGGCTTTTAGCCTCATCTCCCTCTGGAACTAGAACCTCTCTACTTGTGTAGATGTCCAATTCATTTTATTTAGAGAGATCATACACTTCCATGCTTGGAAGTTGTCAACCTCACCAATATTATCATCAAGCTGATGTGATAGATCAATTTGAAATAAGAACGTCAAACGTAAATAGAGAAAGATTAGATCTTACCGATTTGACGTGTCCGTCTCGGTTTCGGAGCTGGCTGATCTAGGGTTTGTCAATGAAACCCTAATTTTCAAAACTTGGAATCTTTCATATCTGATTGGCTAGAAAGATAGACCTATTAATCTTGCACATTGATCTAGGGACTAAACATCAGTCTCATCAAAGATTAATCAACAAATAAATCATGAAATGGTGTAATCGGTCTATAGAATGAGTAGCCACTCTTATAATCAGATGAAAAGAATGAGTAATTGCATTACAATGTCATGTTACAAGCATGAATGACTAGCAATTCGAATCCTCAAGGAGGTCATTCGAAATGAATGAGTGAGTCTAGCTTAACTGAATGTAATCCATAGTCAACACTGAAGTTAACCAGTACTGATCAAAACCCTAATTGACTCAACTGAGCCCTAACTGAAGTCGGAGTGCAATAATTGACCGAGTCTTAACTGAAAGATATCAGACACATGTCACAGAAATCCAACCATCAAGTGGAAGCGCTTCAATGACTCCAATGAACCCTGATGAGGTTAAATGAAGTGTAACTAAACATCAGAAGTGGTTGGAGGTGCCCCTGTTGACTCCATTTCATTAAATAATCATTAAATAATCAATTTAATGAGGAGAGGCACCTTCACTACTCTGTTTAACTGATTGTAACCATCAGTTAACAATAAAGTGCATTAATGACACTCAGATCTCCCCTGAAGTGCTCCAATTAACCTCCCCGAATGTAGGAGAAGGCTAAGTTATCCTCCTTGACTAAAGGTAGGCATGGGTGTGATCTAGCTGATGTCATTTAATGCTCCGTTGATGTCAATTAGGTCAATAATACTTAGGATAGTGGTTTAACTAGGCCAAATTGACCAAAATGAGTGTGTATGGTGGTAAATGTCTCCAACACCCCCCCTTAAGCTATACTCAGGAGGAGTTAGAAAAAATAAATGCATAAAAATGCTAGGGACCTGGAAACAAAGGCCATAGGTCACCCTATACAATAAAGTAACTGCTTAATATAACCAAGGAAATGGGGAAAACCTCATGGGAAAAATACCCCCCCCCCTCAAACTAAGCAGTAAATCAAGAAATTTTGGTTCTTCTATGCAGCAGCATCCTAATATTGTGCATGTGAACCTCTAAATATAAACTAAATGAATATGTCTGTAGGAATCTTCCACTTTGGAAGAAGAACAATGCACTCAACTGAATCAGAAATATAAACAACTGCACGGTGAAAATTGGACCCATGTAGAGTAGTTGAAATCATCTGAAGAGAGAGCAAAGGTTCTTAAGGATTCGAACCATGTGTGGAACACTCAAGAAACTGATATGTTGCATCCTTGAATATAAAACCATGAGTGGTAAAATCAACCCCAAATCTTAGGATCAAGTGTCCAAGCGGATGCAGAATGTCTTCCTCTTTACTAGTTCTGTGAGGAGATGAGCATGTGACCAAAGGTAGAGAAGCCCTGGGATTGTGGAGAGTGAATGATTGAGCTCCATAATCTGATATAGCTTCTGAAATATCTAATGAATCACATAATAAAATATCAACAACCTCATATGAGGAAACTAACACCAAATCCCCATCAGCAGTTTTGAAAAGAAAGTGCGGTACTTGATTTTTCACACCGGAATTGGTGAGAACAGCTATAAGCATGACTGAAAGCTATTGGATTTTAAAATATGAACCAAATAATATCATATCAGAAATTAAATAAGATATAAATAAGTTCACAACAGATCCAAAACTGTGAAATGAAATCAAATCCCTAGCAGCAGTTTCGAAGCGGACTTGCGGTACTTGTTTCTTCACACCGTTGATGAGAACAGCTACAAGCAGTACTGAAGGTTTATGAACCTGAAATTTTGAACCAAGAAATATTAGATAATATCCAAATAATATAATATCAGATCCAATAAGGTTCATATCAGATCCAAAATTATGGTCAACTAAGACGGTGGATGCACAGTTGTCTTTTTCTTCAAAATTCTGAATTTTGGTGCATGCAATCCTGCAAGAATTTAATGGAAGATATAGATCATGGGAAGCGAATTGATCACTCTTGTAATCTGATATTTTTTCCAAAATATCCAAGTTATTACATATTTTCACACCAGCAGCAACATTATAGGAATAAAAATCAAATTTCTCTTCACTTTCGGAAGCAATTACTGGTAAATTTTGCACAAATTTCAAAGGAAAATCACCGGTGAATGTTTGCATGGAAGTGCAGCAGTATTTTTCTTCAATATCAAAGATTCAAATGTATTATTCTATTTCATAAATATGAGGAGATGATATATCATAGATCGCATGAACTTTCGAAGCATCAGGAGAAGGAGTAACTGCATGGAGACTTTCTTCAATTCGAATTGATTGTGTAGAAGGTTCTGCTTCATATTCATCTTGAACAACTTCATTAGAGAGAGTAGAGGCCAATGCTTTTGAGTAAATAACTATTGTGGTGGTGGATGTGATCTCCAAAGTTCTATTATTATCCTCATTGTGTTTGCCAAAGTTTCTGTCCAATTTTGTCCAGAGATCCTTTGGGTATTCAGTAGAACCAATAAGGTAGCGCAAGCTAGGAGAAAGGGCTAGACATATTTCTCCAAAAGCTCTATCATTGTCATTTAGCCAGTCATTCCAATTCTAATAAGACTCTTTTCCAAGTCCAGTAGACACCTCATAGATACCTCATCTCTTCAGAAATGCAATCATCTTCAACTTCCATTCTGAGTAGCTTGTGAATGGGGTGAGAAGAGGGATTGATGAGTCCATTTGAAGTTGTACCGGTTAAAACCTGCAAATCACAACAAAAGGGGCACTGTAAGGTCAGACATCCAACACATTTTAAGCTTTCATCACACCCAGCATAGTTGATCAAGCAAGCTTGACCAACAATTTTCTTACTTGGGGTATTAAGTGGTAAGCCTTGGCTTCTAGTGCAGTGCTAGATTTTTGAGCTATTGCTCAATTTTCATGCAAGATCTATCAAAAACCTTGTTTTTGAGAGATCTGAGCTTCGTACCACCATGAGCTCTGATACCATATTAATCTTGCACATTGATCTAGGGACTAAACATCAGTCTCATCAAAGATTAATCAACAAATAACTCATGAAATGGTGTAATCAGTATACAGAGTGAGTAGCTGCTCTGTATAATCAGATGAAAAGAATGAGTAATTACATTACAATGTCATGCTACAAGCATGAATGAATAGCAATTCAAATACTCAAGGAGGTCATTCGAAATGAATGAGTGAGTCTAGCTTAACTGAATGTAAGCCATAGTCAATACTCAAGTTAACCGTTGATCAAAACCCTAATTGACTCAACTGAACCCTAACTAAATTCGAAGTGCAAGAAATGACTGAGTCTTAACTGAAAGAGATCAGACACATGTCACAGCAATCCAACCGTCAAGTGGAAGCACTTCAATGACTCCAATGAACCTTGATGAGGTTAAATAAAGTGTAACTGAACATTAGAAGTGGTTGGAGGCGCCCCTGTTGACTCCAGTTCATTAAATAATCATTAAATAATCAATTTAATGAGGAGAGGCACCTTCACTACTCTGTTTAATTGATTGTAACCATCAGTTAGCAATAAAGTGCATTAATGACACTCAGATCACCCTCGGAGTGCTCTAGTTAGCCTCCCCGAATGTAGGAGAAGCTGTACGGACTGCCACATGTCACTGTTTCATATAAGTAGGAATGTAGGAGAAGCTGTACGGACTGCCACATGTCACTATTTCATCATAGCGAAGCTGTACGGACTGCCACATGTCACTGTTTCATCTTCTAGGTCTGAAACTTGTACCACAAAAATTAAAGTCTGTACCCTTTCTAGAAAAGCCTTAGAAATGTCATTTGGACCTTTTTATCCCGATATATAGCAATTCTCCCCAGGTGTCCTATTTAGGGATGAATCCTGGAAGAGGCTAGAACCCTAACATGGAGGGATCATATATCTTAGAATATAGAGAATCTAAGGTTGAAATTTGGACACAAACAAATTAAATCCAGATTTTATATTTGTCCTCAGAAATTTTCATCTCTTGATCCTTCTCCAATCCCGAGATATATCGAATGTACCAAAACTTATCAGTTTTAGTATTTTAGGGTTTTTTCGGCCCGGGGTCAAACTGGCGTTTGACTTTCTCGGAGTTGTACCCAACCAAAAATATTGAACCAGGTCTCTAAACTTTGATTTTTATGAGGATATAAATCCTATGCCAGGCTCACTCAAAAATTCCTCTTCTGTAAGAAGCCCTAATTTCTTGCACCAAAAATTGAAAATGCTCAGAATCAAATTCTGCTTCGACAGAAAGATGCGCCCTTCAATGGAGAGTCATCCTAGCATAACTTTTCTGATGGATTGTGGAGAGAGACCCAAAAATTAATAATACCTAGATTTTGTAGCTGCACAATGTATTCTTCCCAGGTTAGCTCTGATACCATGTTAGATTTTTATCATTTAAGCAATATGATATTAGGATCTTATCTGAGAGAATACTATGCACAACAATAAACACAAGAGACAAGAGACACAAAGAATTTTCCTCGAGGAAACCATAAAGGAGAAAACCTCACAACTTCCTCAGAGATAGAATGAGCACCAATGGTAGCAGTGAAAACTGAAAATAGAAAATATGATCTCCACAGCTTGTTCTCTCTCTCACACTTGAGAGAACTTCTCTTATCTCAGTCATGCACCCTAATGAGTGAGTGTGTGTGTGATAAATAGAGAGACTCACTCTCTATTTATATTCTTTCGTTCACTTAATGTCCACTTCAACATGTCAACCCCCCTTAACAATTACTTACTAGAGCTGACATATCTAGGAGAGTCTAATAACCCTAGTGCCCCACAACTGTGGGGACTTTTCCCTCCAAACAACAAGGAGGGTTAACCTTGACACAATTGTGGGGACTATTTCCCTGAGTTACAATGGAGGGTTAACCTCAATGAATTTACATGACTTGTTTACATTATTGAATCTCCTGATCGAAACATCGGGGTATGACATGACACAATTACATTAGAGATACTTCCCAGAACAAACATCGGGGTATAATACATAAGATATACAAGTGAATACATTCCGAAGTTACAAATACATCAACAACTCCTACTAGTGTATATTTTAAAGAGTTGTAGATTCTAAAGAACTGGCCTTAAAAATATCGCACTACATAGATAAACCTAGTATCAAAGAAAGACCCACTGTGGGATTCTTGCTTTATCTTCTCTAGTAACTTGTTATTAGTCCTTTATTTTCGTATCTTGGTTATATAATACTTGTTGAATGTTTTTTGTTACTTGGAAATATTAGATGCAGGCCCAATTAAAATCATTGGGCCTTAGATTGAGTTCTCCTAGACAAACCTAGAATAAATTGGTATTGTTTGTTGGTTTTGCTCATGCTTCTCATTTTTTATTATTCTTGGTTACAAGTTCTAGAACGCATGTATGTCCAAAATTCTAATCTACTTCTTAACTTGTTATTCTTTGTCGAAAGTGACATATGGATGCTTACTTATCACCTAGGAGTATATCATGTATCCTCATAACTTAATGCAAGTCCAAGGATTGACATGAGAATCACCAACCATTATAATATTTCTCTAATATTGCTCTATAATGATTTATTTCGTCCTAAATCTATTGTTATTTGGAGTTGTCATGACAATCCAAACCTACATACAAAAACTCCAACAAAATCCTAATGGAAATACTGGCTCATGAATGACACAAATATGAATCTATTCACACCCTTTTAACCTTTAGATTCCAACACCCAAGCATGTGGATTCATTATATAATTGGTAAACTCTGTATTTTGTGCTCTTAACACATGAAATAAGTCTACCAATTCAAACTTTGTAACTTACTTCTAAATTCTAATAATTAACATGTCTAAGTTGTATTCATCCATCATCGAGGACTGATTCAAGTGCCATATATTGATTGAAGAGTCTCCTATTATTGAGATCCTACTAATCGTCCATGCATATATAATTCTAAGGCCTTGGATAAAATCCAATAACTCAACTTGTCATTTGTTGCCACTCCTAGACCCCATTGAAAACTTGTTTCATGATTTCCATCGATATTGAAGATGATCCCCCTATCACCTTTTGCCACTTTGACTCATTAATTTATTATTAATGTGTTTGAGACTAATTATCTATATAAAATCCTAAATATCTCATAAAGGTGACTAGGGCCACAAATTATGGTTTTAATCCTTATTTTGTATGATTAGGGTTCTTCTTCCTCTCGTGTGATCATAATTTTACTATTGATCTATGAAACAATTTTATTCATTTGAATATCATTTTATTTAGATGTTTTTCTCAATATTTTAGTATTTACAAGATTTTTTAAACTTGGGTGTGCATCATGTGTTCCCAACCTCTTGTATTTATTTATCTTTATATTTTATTATCAAAGGTTTAACATAGTTATAGTGTTTATTTTAGTTAAAGGGGAATTACACCCTTAAACCTTGTACATTCACACTGTATGGAATCCATGTCGATTTAACTAAATTATGAATTCACTCATCGTGGATCCATGTAACATTGAAATTAAAGGGGGGTGGAGGCTTACAAAAATCCCCTTTTACTTCCATAAAGATAGGGAAGTGTTTAGAGTCACCTTTGACTCCAACCCATTGTTTAATATAGGACATAGAATGCAGCAGACATAATAATGAGGAAACGATCTAGTCTTTTGGAAATGGCTTGATCACCAACTCGCATGTTCCTCCAGGTAGGATTTAGTACAATAGAGGGGAATAAAAAGGGATAAATCTTAAATATTTATGGTAAATAATTCCAATAAAGGGTATTTATGAGCATAAACTTTCGATGTCTCTGCCTCTCAAATGGATAAGTTCAAATCTCCAACAAGTATAAATATGTCATATTTTTGAAAGCTAGCACCAAATAAATTCTCTTTGGAATCCACTCTTTGTGAGTGAGGTCCATAAATATTTAACAAGTTGAAAGAAAAACCCAAATCTCTGGAAAAAAGTTCAGCTTCTAGACGTAAAGAAATCCCCCAACAGTTAGAAGATGTAAGAGATATAGAGCATCAATCCATGACCAATCCTTGAGATATGCCATGTGCATCAAGACTAATAAAGTCCCAACTAGAAAAAATAGACTTCAATTCAGTTACTATATAATCTCTAGTAGCCAATGATTCTTGAAGTAATAGAATAATAAGATTATGAAGTGAAATGAGTCTCTGTAGGCCCAGTTTTTTGGAAGGGTTCCCTAACCCTCTAATATTTAAAGAGATGCACAATAATATTGAACCTTTGCACTAGGGGTGCATGCTCTTAAGACCCCATTAGAAAAAAATATATACCCTCTCTTACATCCAAGGATGAATAAATTATGGTTGTGTCCATCATTGAATTGTGATCTCTAATTTTTCCAAAATTTCTAGACTCATCCTTAAATAATCCCTTAAAAACACCTACCTCAACTCTAGTATTTGTCAATATTTGAGCAAAAAATTGAAGATCCTTGAACTTGAAAACTTTTGATAATGAAATACAACATATGTTAATCTCATAAACAATTCAATCACATAAATAAATCAATCCATAAGACACAAGATGTACCTTGGGAAAACCCTCTGTTATCTCTAGGGTTGTTCCTAGTGTGTCTTTTCAAATTTTGGATTTGCATTGGTTTTTCTTGTTTTAAATTTCATTTTGTTTTGTGTTTTATTATTGATTGTTAGCCCTTATGTTTCCCTTAGGTACCTTAAATCATTAAAAGTTCTATTCAGTAACTAAAAACCTATGTATGTGAAAAGGATTATGTTTTACATGGCAGATTTTTACAAACTGGCAGCATATTCCCAAACTAGCAGCAATTTGAGAGCGTGCAGCATATGGAGTTTTGATGGTATAATATATTATATGGTGTGTTTTTGAAAGGTTTATGGTTTATGTTATGATATTTTTGATTAAGATAAACCTTTCTCATAGTATTGAACATATTTTTTGAGCATGAACATTCGGCATTTTTATGATTTAATGTTCTTTACCATGGAATGATGAGTCAATACGGTAACATAATAAAAGGATACAGGTGGTGTCTTTTCACAATGGAACCTTTCATGCAATGAATGCTGATGGGTTATCGTGGCAAAAACAGCTAGATACTCAGTTTTCCCCAATTCGTGTTTTATTTGGCTGCTGAAAAGAAGTATGAGAGCGCTGGTTTTGCTCACTATTCACCTTCACGAGTTGTGTTATATCATGTTCAGGAAATCTTGGTTTGAGTTCGAACCTTAGAGTTTGCTGGGTTAAGATGGGAGTATATCCATTTGTTTATTTGCATTTGCAGCAGTGCTGGGTTCGATTTACAGCGTGAAGATTCTACAGCACTATAAAATCTCTTGTACAGAATATACATTTTGAGGGCTTTTTGATTAACAGAGTTTCCTGGGTAAGAGCAGAATTTTGTGAATATTCAGAGAATTAGGGTTGTTTTGAAAAACCCTAGAGCGTGTAATTGCAGGGTTATAATGTATGGTATATATTTGTTACCTGCATTTTTAGTTTCAACATTGTATTGCTTCAACATGCAGCAATAGTATGAAATACTCTGTTCTTGATAATACTCTGTTCAAGGTTTCATAGGGTCTGCAAGGGTAAGACTTATCACCAGTCTGATTCAAAATTTCATCAGATTTGTTACTTTGGTTGTTTACAACGTTTTACCTCCAGCACAAGAAGAGCTGTATTCGCATTCCAGGTGTTAGCACAGAGCCATATGCAGAAAACTGCTTCTGTTTGTTGAAACATAAAGTTTTATTTCTCTACACAGGTTAAGTTGAAATCATTCTAGGGTTTCAAGATGTCAAAGGAGATTGAAGATGATGAGCCAGAGCTGGTTGCAAAGAAAAATCCTGGAGGTTTTATATGCAGACTGGAGCCTAGTAATACACAGTGGATTAAACAATTTCCACGATCTGCTAAATTGATCCAAAGATCAGGTTGGTTCAATTTCTGTGACAGGTTACAGGGATATCATTCTTAGTTAAAAATGGCCTTCATTGAGCATTATGATGATGATAGAGTCCAGTTGCAGAGTTTAACTGTGAGAGTTAATGAAAACTCCATTGCTGAAGCAATCAATGTGCCAGCAGAAGGTGAGAGGTGGTTCAAGCAAAAGGAATTCAAAGAAGACTTCAGTGAATTTCTAGTCCTTGGTAATGAAAATATTGATTGGAAGAATGGTGTGCATGTCAATAGGATGAAACCAACATGGAGAGTACCCTTGGAGGTTGTCCAGAACTACATTACCTGCGATGGAAGGTATGATCGAGTGTTAAAGTGTCATTTGAAGCTTTTACTGCATATGCATGGTGTTATACAACTAAATCTCCCTTTCTACCTTCTTAAGAGTCTTCAAAAGATGATTTTTAAGGTACAAAAACACCCATCACATACAGCTAGATCAATCTATCATCAAGGATTAATTAAACTGTTGGTTTTAACCCAGTTGGAAAAAGAAGGAAGGTCATGGAGTTCTTTATTGGCAAAACTGGG
>LPNX010809852.1:473050-491129 GCA_001517045.1 Pseudotsuga menziesii | reverse complement strand
TTGCCCTGGTTTAATACCAGCTTCATTCAATTTGAACATTATTCAAACTAAGATTTCCTTAAGCTTGGATCCTGTAGTCTAGGTCCAACTTTAGGGATAACACCCTCCAAACTCGGACAATGTACAACCCAAAAATTCTTTGAGTATGATAGATAATTCCAAAGAATAGTTTTTCAATACATAAGCATATTTCCTAATAATAGATGTAAAAGTAGCAGTTGAGAATAGATATCAGTAGGAACAATGTATCACCCTTGCCAAGTTCATATCACTTTAATAAAAAGATTGCAATCATACAAAAGAGAAGGCAGTGAATGGTTGCATGCTTTTGGTGCACTGTGAGCACTGTGGGCACCAAAATTAATTTAATTCATCAAAACATTAGCACCTTCCTTGACTTGGTTCCAAATTGTCACCTCAACGTCTCTCCCAAGAAGAAGATATGCACCTTCATTCTTTCATTGAGTGTTAACTCTCTTTAACTGAATGTGAATTGACTAAATTGAATGTGAACTGATTGAACTAAACTCAATCATAATCTAAATCCTTGGCCATTAGTTAGGAGTTTAACTGAATGTCTTTAGTACTTCACAATCAGTGTCATCCATGAACAAACACTTTTCATAAATCAATGAGTAGATTCCTTATTTAATTGAAACTTTTTTTTACACAACTAAGACTTAACTGATTTATTTGCAATTTGAGTTCGTTGAAGGTCTGACATGGGAAATTTGAATCCTTATTATTTCTCTATGATTATCTCATTTATCTTTAATTAAATACTGCATGATCCAAATGTATATTAATTAGGTTAACCATCTTATCATATCATACTTAGAAGGATTCTTCCACATACTTATGATCACACATATTACCCCGAGCCATATAGTCACATGCTAAAGTATATCACTTAAGGAGTAGATAAGCCCTAAAGGGGACTTATAAAAGTTAGTGACCATGACTAGGAATACATCACATAGTATAGCCACTTTACAATGTAAAGTACACCACCTCACAACATGAGGATATTTGTAAGACTTGATATTACTCACAATACTAACTTGATATTACACACAATTTCACTGACTTGATATTAATCACAAGTCTATTGTCTTGATATTACTCACAAGACTCGGCTTGATATTACTCATGAGATTTACACCATCACTAACTCAATCATATGAGTATATTTGTAGGACTTTATATTATGCAAAAGTCTACTGTCTTGATATTACTTAGAAGACTAGAGAATGACTCCTGATGCTATAATCTCAACTCTCCCTGTTAGCGAGGGAGACATTCTCTACCATACCAAGCTTATATTGGAAGTGTTTGAACTTCGTCACTGATAGAGGATTTCTCAACACATATGTAATCTACTCATCATTAACTATGTACTGAATTTTTACAATACATTTTAGGAACATATCTCAAATGAAGTGATACTTCATTTATATGTGTTTTATCTTGTCATTAAACACATGATTTCCGGAAAGCTTTATACAACTCTGGTTGTCACATCTGATCATTGTAGCCTCTAGCTATTCATCGAAAAATCCTACAAATAGATTTCTTATCCACACAACTTCTCTTATAGAGAATCAATGTACTCATCCTCTGTGGTGTTCTATGAATTGAACCTTTCTTTCTACTAGACCAATAAATCATAGTACAACCCAAACTAAAACAATAACTAGAAGTGCTCTTTTGATCAACAATTCTTCCACCCCAATAAGAATCAATAAATACAATAAATAACACTCCTCCTTTGGAGGCATACCTAAGCCCATAAGAAACTGTACCGTAGAGGTACCTCAAAATGTGCTTACCTGCAACCTCGTGTTTGTGTCTAGGATTAGCCATGAACTGAATCAAAATTCTAACTACATAGCAAATTTCTATCCTTGAATGTATCAGATACATCAATGAGCCAATCAATTGTTTGTATAATGTGGGTTCCACTGGATCTGATCCAGTCTTAGTCTCAAGAGTTTCCTCAAATTGAAATCCATAGGAGTATTCATGTATTTACAATCCACCATGCCAAATCTATGCAAGATGTCCACAATTTCCCTTGAGATAAAAATATCTCATCATTCCTCTGGAAAATCTAAAGGCCTAGAAAGTAGTGCATAAGAACTAATTATTTCATCTCAAGCTCTGAGGTAATATCCCTCTTACACTCAAAAATCAAACTTTCCTCTCTAGTGATGAAAATATCATAAACATATAGAACCAATATCAAGGGTTGGTTATCCACTACTTTGAAGTACACGTTTGAAATTCCATCGCTCTTCAAGAAACCCAGTTTTTGAAGATAATTGTTTATTTTGGCATACCAAGCTCGGGGATTTTGTCACTAACCCATATAGGTATTTCTTCAACTTGCACATATGAGACTCCTTCCTATGTATCACAAACCCCTCAGTCTACTGAATGTAAACCTCTTCCCCAACTTCATCATTGAGGAAGTCAGTCTTCACATCCATCTGGTCATGAAGATTCCATCCCAATATTGATGCAAGTGAAATAATAGATATAATAGTGGTATACTTGGACACTAGAGAAAAATCACCCTCATAATTAATGCCCTCTTTTGAGAAAATCCACGGGAAAGAAACCTATATTTGTACTTTTACACACTACTATCTGCAACATGATTTATCCTGTAAATCCATATGGAATTTACAAGTGACTTCCTCGCAGGTCTGGGAGCAATATCCCAAACATCATTCTTCGTAATAGAATGATATTCCTCTATCATAGCATATTTCCACACTTGCTTCCCTTCAGCCTCTTCATATGATGAAGGCTCCGATTCACTAATGCTGCTCATCAATGCGACATATCATGAATACCTATCATGCTACTTATGCTCTCTAGAAGAGCCTATTGGTGCTCCATGATTCTTAGAATCTCTCAGTATATCTCAGCACCATGCAGAAATCCTTTTTGCAGGAGGTTCATTAACCAGTTCAATTGGTTCATCAATGATAGGTAGCTATGCATGTTCTGTTGGATTCTACCTCTAAACATTAGAAGGGGAAGAACCATAATCATGATCTTCTGATTTAGGAGCCTCAACCTCCTCTGTCTCTAGATCACATTTAATCTCTTTTGACTTCTTTAATTCTTCCTCCTCATGGAAAGTCACATCCTAACTAAACTTAACATGTATCTCACCAGGTACATATATTATAAATGCCTTGGATGTCTCACTATAGCCCACACAAATTCCCTTCTTACCAAAAGGTTCCATCTTAGTTCTCTTTTCTTTAGGTATGTAAATATACATAGGACATCTAAATATTTGAATATGCGAAATGTTTGGTTTCTCACCAATGAACACCTCTTCAAGTGTTTTTCTCATAAAAAACTACATGCGAAATTATGTTATGTATGTACACTATTGTACTAGTGGATTCTTCCAACAAATAGAAGATAGATCTTGATCATGTAACATGGATTTTGTATCATCACAAACAGTTATGTTCTTTCTCTTTGAAACCCCATTCTGTTGTGGGTTGTAAGGAATTGTTAATTGTCTACATATCCCTACATCACTGTAAAACTCAATAAAAGAATTTGATTCAAATTATCCACCGTTATCAAACCTTAGGTCACAAATATTCCTACTTATATGATTCTCTACTAAGGCTTTATATTCTTGAAATTTACTGAAGGTTTCACTCTTGGATTTCATGAAATAAATCCAGGCCTTATGGGAGAAATCATCAATTAACAATACATATATGTAAAGGCGTCCACTGAGAGAAGGGGATGTCATAGGTACACATACATATGAGTTCACTAAATATAATATGTCTTTATATCTAGTATGGCTTCTAGGAAACTTCTTTTTAACATTATTTCCTAAAGAACAGTCCTGACAAACAACATCATGTACAAAATCAAAACTAGGAATACCTTTCACCATTTGCTGAAAACCAAGAAGTGCTCGAAAGTGGAGGTGTCCGAGCCTCCTATGCAAAAGATCACATGGTATGATAGAATGATGTACCATGGATGAATTATGCTTTCCTCGTACCTTGTAAATCCCTCCTTCTCGAACTCCAAGAACAATAGAAGTATCAGTTTTCTGGTTCTTTGGCTGTAGATATGCTTGATTCTCCATGAACATAACTCAGAAGCCCTTATATTCAAGAATTGAAACAAATAGAACATTATTATTTAGGATATGGACATAAATAATGTCCTCCACATGTAATGTATCTCCCGAAATCAGCTAGAAGGATGAGGATCCAACTCCTTGGATCGAATATGTGGAATTGTCCCCCAGTTCTACCATGCATGCAAACTACTTCTCTTTTAAGTTGGATATTGTGCCCTTGAATCCTGACATGTGTTTGGAAGCACCAATTTCAATAAACCATGTATCTTCTCCCGTGATAAGAGATATGAACAAATAAGAGACAAGGTAATACTTCCTCCTTGTACCTTTCTCCTCTGGTGCATTCTTTTGTGGAGTTTCTTCTACGACAATGGAGGAATGGAACTTTTCTTCATCCTTCTTCTTTTTATTGCACTTGCTTGCAAAGTGATCTCTCTTTCCATAGTAGAAGCATTTAAACTTTGATTTTTCAAAGTTCCTTGTAAATTCTTTCTTCTTTGCATGGAATAATTTCTTGGGACCAAATCGCTTCCTCCCTTTCTTGGTTCTTGTCACGAGGGAAAGATTCTCCTCCTTAGTGCAAAAATTTTTGTTCTGGATGTCCCCCTCTTCTTGGATGTAATCATGCCAAATTATTTCAAAGTTTGGATTCTATTCTCTTCCATTCACCACAACCAAGAATGTCCCCCATGAAGAGGGGAGTCCATCGATGGTGGTTTTAAGAAGGTTATCCTCATTCGTCTTCACATCGATTCTTGATAAGTGATCGTTCACCTGTGAAATCCTTGTCAATAAGGAAGTTTCAGTCTCATCTCTCTCCATCTTCATGTTTCAAAACTTGTTCTTTAACGCCCTCTTTTAAGTAGGAGACTTCTTCTCATACAAGTTTGTGACCATTCAAAACACTACTTTGTTGTATTCAATGGTGTGATCATCGACATGGGGTTATATTTCACTGAGTCATATATGATCATGTTTGTCTTTGCTTGATTCTTCTTGTAATTTATTCTCCTTGCAATTATAGTGGGATCTCCAATCACAGTGGTCACAAAGGAATCAAGATCATGCTGTTCAAGGATAATCAACACCCTCGCCTTCCATGTGTTGATGTTTGATGTGCCTTCAAGTCGATCTTCCGATCGGATGGAGATTGATGCCATTGCTTCAAGCTCTTTTCCCAATACTTCAAGATCTGTGTAGTTTTCGAATGTTTGCACAAAACTAAGCTCTTACATGCCCTTTCTCTGATACTATGTTAATCTTTGCGCAAAAAATTGAAGATGTCTGAACTTTAAAACTTTTGATAATCAACTATAGCATATGTTAATATCATAAACAATTCAATCACATAAAGAATTTAATCCATAAGATGCAAGATGTACTTTGGGAAAACCCTCCAAACTCAAAGGATGAAAAACCTATAAATCCTTTGAGTATGATAGATAATCGCAGAGAAGCATTTTTCAATACATGAGAATATTTCCTAATAAGAGATTCCAAAGCAATATTATAGAATAGAGATCACTAGGAACATTGTATCAACCTTTCCAATTGCATTGCACTTTAATAGCAAGCCTACAATCCTACAAAAGAGAAGGTAGTGAATGGTTGCATGCTTTTGATGCACTATGAAAACTGTGGGCACCAAAATTACTTTACCACATTAAAACATTAGCTCCTTCCTTGACTTGGTGCCAGATTGTCACCTTAGATTCTCTCCCATGCAAAAGATACGTGCCTTCCTTCTTGCATTGAGTGTTAACTATCTTTAACTAAATGTGAACTAATTGAACTAAATGTGAAATGACTAAACTGGATGTGAACTAATTGAACTGAACTCTATCATCAACTAACTTCTTGACCATTAGTTAGGAGTTTAACTGAATGTCTTTAGTGCTTCACAATCACTGACATCCATGAGAAAACAATTTGCATAAATCAAGGAGTAGATTCCTTATTTAACTGAAACTTGTTTTTTCCACAACTGAGACTTAACTGATGTCATTACAATTTGATTTCATAGAATTTCTGACATGGGAAATTTGAATCCTTACTCTTTCTATATTCTGATCTCATTTATCATTAATTAAAGACTACATGGTCCAAATGTATGTTAATTAAATTAAACATCTTATCATATCATACTCAGAAGGATTGTTCCACATACTTATGATTACACATATTACCTCGGGCCATATAGTCACATGATAAAGTATATCACTCTAGGGTTAGATAATACCTAAAGGATACTTATAACATTTAGTCTCCATGAATAGTAATGCATAACAGAGTATAACTACTTTACACAGTAAAGTACACCACCTCACAACATGAGGATATTTGTAGGACTTGATATTACTCACAAGTCTATTGTCTTGATATTACTCACAAGACTAACTTGATATTACACACAATTTTACTGACTTGATATCACTCACAAGTATATTGTATTCATATTACTCATAGAATGGAGAATGACTCATGATGTTGTAATGTCAACAATATTTAAGGAGGATATTGGTCTGAAATGATACCTTGAGGATGTCTTAACCTTGTTCTATTCCAATGTAACCTACTCAACCCAAGACATCCAACATATATCCATATCTACATAAATATGAGGTGTATAGGGCCCAATTGGTCCCTCCTTCAAAAAAATAGAGAAGCTTGTTGAGGAAGCGGCAAGGGGATGCAAGGCAAGAAAATCAGAAATCTTTCGTTTGGGGGATATGGTAGGGATAGGATTCAAAACATTCATAGTCCAAAATGGTGAAGGAGCATATAAAGGTTTCTTCTCAATAAGGAATATATGATTGAACTCTATCTATGAGTGCTCGGGGAACTATGGTGAAAGCCTTTCAGCTTCCACAAAAATGACACCAGGATATATGCCCCCCCTAAATATGGAGGAGAAACACACTTCTTAGAGGAACAAGAAGGATCACCTCCAATGAAATCCGACCCATAAGATAGATTATATAGGATAGGTGGAGGGGAGGGGAAGGTAAAATAAGTAGAATAGGATGAGAGGGATTGAGGGATATTCCCAATAATAAGGTGTCGAAAATCCACTCCACCCAAAAGGTCACAACACCGAGAGGAAGGTTCATACTCCATAAGGATTAAAACATGATTCTCAAAGAGGTTGTAATGCCTTTATAGTGGTAAATATGGATGAACTATAGGGACAGATGATAAAACCCTAAGAATTGTAAACTCGTTGTTAATAACAGGATAATGCAGAAAACTCAAAGGAAAAGAAAAAAGGATAATAGTAGAGTCATAAGAGATGGAAACACACTTACCCAGTGTGAGATGAACTTAAGAAGAAGGGAGAAACAAAGAATCTACTTTCATGAGAGAATCCATCGATGCATTTCACCACCATTAGAGTGCAAGGGAGCCATATGCAGATCAATATCAAGGTCTAACGACACCACTATATTTATACATGAAACCACTCCTGGTCAAGACTCTAAAATGGAGGAATTCATCTCGCATGATCTTAGGTGGGAAGGAACTGAGTCAGGTAGGTGAAGTGAGTCCAAGGGGGCTCAACTGTAGAATTCGAGGACGTTTGACTTGTATCCCCTTCCATACCCTTGGTTACATATTTACCACATTTTTATTCCAATAATGGCAAGAAAAAGGAAACAAACAATCCTATACAAGGTGTCCATATTCATGACATCGGATCACCAGTACATAATGATAGATAAGTGACCAAAAAAATGACCAAAACCCGTGGATAAATGACCACTTTTGATTTGGCGATCACTGGTGGCTAATTTTCGGTCCATTATCACACGACAAAAAAATGGTCATATATAGTTTGGTCATTTATAGATTTTCGGCTGGTCACTAATTTGGTCACATATTTGGTCATTAATCTGGTCATATGTTTGATCATTAATCTAGTCATTAATATGGTCATATGTTTGGTGATAGGAGATAGAAAATTAGCCACCAAAACTATCATTTGGTCATTTATATGCAAATTTTGGTCATTTGTTTGGTCGCTTATCTCCCATTTGTTAGTCACTTATCTCTCATTTTTTGGTCACTAATTTAGTCATTTTATATGCAAATATTCACTGATTTTTGTAGATAGGGTATGCAGGAATGAAACCACTAATATCTTATCTGTAAGGTAGGTGATCTTCCATTGAGCTAGTACCCTTGTAGTCTCTACAATACTTGCAAAATTACCCAGCTTATTCTATACTTTAGACATCATATATAGATTATGAAATGCAGTGAGAATTAGCAATAAAATCTACTATAGTTTGATCGTGCACTCCATAAATGCAAGTTCTGTAAAAAAATAGTCTTTTTGTATATTCATTCAAAAAAATCATGCATTAACACATTCAAAGTTCAAACAGAGATCCACTTATTTTTTCCATCGCTTCAACATATTACTCAACTAATCTACCAATTCTCTCACCTAGATCAATAGTTAGCTCATGTTCCTTTGAACCTAGGGCATATGGGACAACAAGCCCATAGCGTTCACCTCTTTCAACTTTAACACTCCCAGAGGTCCCTCTGTTAAAGCTAAAAAGCATACAAGACAATAAATGACAACAGTAGTAAATTAAACTAAAATTATCTTCTTAAAAAAATGAAATGCTTCATGCAAGGAAAGGATCATGTAGAATTCAAAAGCAAACCTCAACAAAAATAACAACAATATTTGGAAAATACTGATTGCTTGGGCCAAGAAGTTGAGGATCAAACCTGCATTCAAGAAGTAGCTAACACATGAAAAATAGGGTTAGCTCAAACAAAACAAAATGCACTCACATAAAAACTAAAACCAATAGAACCGACATCAAGTTAACTACAACATTTTCTAGGAATACCTCTCTACTATTGAGCATAGCAGTTCATGTAAAATATTTCTTCAACTAGGTCATTCTTTATAGGAAGACAATTCAACCAGGATGGAATAACCTGCAATTACAGACCCAATTGAACAATGGAGGACACATTTTTCATAATAATAAAAAACATTTTCTTTGTATATCATAATAAATATCAATTCAAAGAATTGTATCCCCACACATAGTAGTCATATTAATGTGGAACCAATTCGTCAACAAGGAAATATTAAATAAGAAAATTATGAATTTCTGGGATGCATAATTGCAATCTCTTTGATGTTCACAAATATTGCCAAGTGTAGAGATTGCATTGTCTGCTGCCATTCTATAGTAAGACAAAGAGTTGATGGATGACTAATTACATCATTCAAGTTTGATAGAGCTTCTATTGTCATTGAACCAAATGAACACATTATACAATCTAACGAGAACTCTAGCCCTAAAATGTCCATTTTTTTGTGTCAAAAACACCAAAATCGACCTTCAAATTGAAAATTGATGCTACGAATAGCACTCTTTTTTGTTTCTTGATCGAAAATACAACCACTGTCTTAAAAAACCATATTGTTCCTAACAATAGTTTTAAAATCAACCATTGAATAGAAAACTAATGCTACTAGCCACACATTGGTCTTTTCAAAGGCTAAAATTAAAACTTGTTTGAAAAAATAGACTTAACCATGAGTGTTATTGGTAGAAAATCATAAAACTGCCCTCTAAATCCAAAAATAGTGCTAACATTGTAGCATTTTTGAAACCATGGCCTTGAAAATAAGCCCCCCTCTTTGTGGCCATCACTCAACCTTTTAGTTGTTTTTTAAATTTGTGTATAGTTATTATTAGTAAATATTTATATAAAATAAAAATTAAAAATTAAAAATTAAATAAAATAATAAAATTTTGGATTGAAAAATGAAATTTTTATTAGAAAAAAAAATGTATTAAAACTTTGAATTTTAAATAATAAAAAATAGATAGTTAAAAAAAAAACACATGAAAAATTTAAAAAAATTGAAATAAAAATTAACATTGCTACTCTTTGTGAAAATTTGCGAGGCATAGAGGAGGTCCGCGTGGGGAAAGGGGAGCGTGGAGGAAAAGGCGGGCGGGCGGGCGAGGAGTTAGGTAGGTTTTTTTGATTTTTTAATTTAGTTTATTTTTTTTCAATTTAATTTTGTTTTTGTTTTTATTTTTTTTAAATAGTTTTTTTTAGTTTTTTTTTTTTTTTAATTTCAATGTTTTTAAACATTTTTATTTATTTATTTTTAATTTTAAACTTTTCAATATGTTTTTATAAAATAAATATGTTTTTAGTTTTTTCTTTAATTAAAATTTTCTTTTAAATATATATACATATACATATTTTTAATAAAAATTTCAAAATATTTACTACAAATTTCAATTTTTTAATAAAAATTTAAAATTTTTAAATAAAAAATTTAAAATTTTTAATATACATATTTTTAAAATTTTTTAAGATACATATTTTTTCAATTTATTCTTTTATATGATATATATTTATTTAGTTTTTAATATTTTTAGTACATGTATATTTTTTAAATATTTTCATTTAATTTTAAGTGTTAATATTATTTTCATTATTTTAATTTTTGTTTATTTTATTTATTAGTTTTGTATTAGATTTTTTAAAATATTTTTAGAATTGTTATATTTTTTTAAATTATTAAATAATTTCAAAACAAAAATTGTATATTTCGGTAATGTTTAAAAATTAGTTTTTTTATGGGATTAAAAAAAATTTATATTAATATATTTCTAAAAAATTGTAATTTTATTTTCTAAAAAAAATAGTGCCTTGCTAATAGCACCATTCGATTCGAGGGTAAAAATATGCACTAAATCCATACTTTAAAAAAACCAGAACCATTTAGAGTTCTCATCAAGTTGTATATGTGTTAATGAATTAATAACACACTCAAGATTGGAAATTGGAAATACTTAACACAATAATTATATCATGTTACACAACTCTCTACCTCCAACTAGGGGCTTTATTTTGGAGCCTCCATGTTCAACACACACTCCAATTCCATAAAGTGTTATCTGTAGAGAAACATAATTAATAAAAAAAATGCAAAAGAATAAGAAAATCCATAGATTCCACCTAAAAATAAAAATGCACAACTAGGATGATTGCATTACTTGTCAGACATCTGAGCATCTTCATCTGTGCAAGCTTCAAAAAGAACTGGCAAAAATGTGTCATAATACTTGTCCCAAAAACAATATAAAATCAATGATTATTCTACATAAGAAGCAAAATAACTAATCCATATGCTTACATCTACCAAGTTTGGGTAAATTCTTTGTACTAGCCACATCGCACTATTCTGCAACATAGTAAAAAATTTAGATTGCCACACATTTATCTTCTCCAGTCCGGTCTTTTCTCTGCAAAATATGTAGAAGGAACAAATAACAAGCCTTCAGAATACACCCCACAATTTGGTAATAGTAGACCCTAAGGTACCAATAGTGTTGTTTGATTTAACACTATTACATATAAAACAACTAGTTGTAGCCAGATGCATGTCTTTATCATGACATGGATAAAAAAATATTTATTTCATTATCACATGTGTATTCTTACCAACATTGGAGTGATGAAGGAAACAAGTTCATCAAAATAGGGTAAAAGAGATTATTTGAACAATTTTAAGAGTGTTCCAAGGAATTCTTCAATTTGGGTAATCACTTGAATGCATTCATTTAGTGAGGTTAACATATTTGTATGGACCACTGTTTCCAGTTCCTAGTAAGCTAGATAAACTATGATAGCTCCAATCGAGTGAAAATAGATGTTATTTAGAGGCAAATAAATCATATTTCTTTAAGTTTTTTATTACATAAATAATGAAAAGTTAAAATTTTAAAATGAGATCTTGTCTTCTTACCTTAAGTATTGCTTCAACAAGGGATAAAATAATATAGTTTGAAAGTTACTTAACGTATGACTTGTTACATCCCTATGCTTGTCCTTTATCCATGGCCAATTTTCTAGCTCAGAGCAGTTTTGGCATTCCCGTTTAAACAACAACATGTGATAAAGTTTCTTGACATAGAGAAATGGATCCCAAAAACCTAACAAATATGAATGAATTCAGCTGTAACTTTTGGAAGCTGCCAACCCGATTTTGATATTTAAACTTTGCAGCATAACAATAAGAAAAAGACATAAACCATGACAAACGATGACAAAATAGTACTAGAAACAAAATAGAATCGTTATAACTAGACAAGATAAATTTAAAGCATACATTTCATCTCTTTCAACTTTAACACTCCCTAAGGTCCCCGTGTTAAAGCTAAAAGGCATACAAAGACAATAAATAAAAGAAATAGTAAATCTAACTCAAAGTACAAAGAAAAGAAATAAGATAACCCACTGGGAGATTTGAAACCTTCCTTATAGTTAGCAATATTGTTTTGGATCAAATATTTTATATTAAGATACAAGTCACTACAAGAACAAAGGACATACCTGAGAGAGAATAAATTCAATTACTGTAGGTTTAGTCAACTACAGTAGCAGTCAAGGTAACCCAATCAACAAGCAAGGAAATCCCAATTACTAGAGAAACATACCAAGAAACAAAAGTCCATAAAATATCAGGTAATGATGACATTCCACACATAAACCAGAGCTCGGTTTGTATCCCATACAAATCCCATGGATTTCTTGAGTAGGTTGTGAGTTGTTTGGGGCTCCTAAAAGAAACCATTACCATGTTTGAGTGGACTAAGATATCTGTTGCACTATTTGAGTGTTTGGTTCTGCTTGAAGTAAACCGTAAGGAAACCCCAATTACTTGAGAAACATACCCAGAAACAACACTCAGGTAATGATGACATTCCACACTCAAACCAGAGCTCAGTTTGTATCCCATACAAATCCCATGGCTTTATTACAACTTAGCACACTCAAACAATGCAACAGAGATATTAGTCCACTTAAGTATGAAACCCTGACCAAGAAACAATAGTCCATAAAATATTAGGTAATGATGACATTCCATACACAAACCAGAGCTCGGTTTGTATCCCATACAACTTCCATCACTTTCTTGAGCAGACTATGAGTTGTTTGGGGCTGCTAGAAACCATAACCCTATTTGAGTGGACTAATATATATTCTACATTGTTTGAGTGTTTGGGTATTCTTGAAGTGAACCATAAGGAATCCCCAATTACTAGAGCAGGTAATGATGACATTCCACACACAAAATAGAGCTATGTTTCTATCCCATACAAAGCCCATTGATTTCTTACATCCTAGCACACTCAAACAATGCAACAAAGATATTAGTCCACTCAAGTTTGAATTGTGACCTCCTAAGATGGGCTGTGACCTTCTTGGTGTTTCCTATACTGAACCGTGACCTTCTTAGTTCTGCTTGATAAGGTTGTGAGTTGTTTGGGGCTGCTATAAGGTCACACCTATAACAAACATAACAAAAGGGTTAAGGTACCAGACTATGAGGGAATTCTAGCATAAGGACCAATCAAGGGTCAACATAAGATCACAAGTAAACAAGAGGGGTCATAACAAAGTGGTAAAACAACCCCTACATCAACAAGACCAAGGTATGTCAATCAAGGTGGGAAAATAACCCTTTTACCCATAGGACCAAGGTATACCATCAAGGTGGGGAAACAACCATTTTACCCACAAGACTAAGGTGTCAAAATTGTATATTCTCTCTCAAGGTATATAGTCCATAAGTGTTCCATACCACAAAAATAAGTTTTATCATCACTCTATAAGGAAGGTCCATACCACAACAATAAGTTTTATCATCACTATTTGGGATTTCCCATTGACCCTTCTCTATTCTAATTCTTCAAAGAAAATGATACTAAAATTCTCACGAGGATGTGAATAAAATTTCCACAATTTTAGCACCATAAAGAAAAAGCACATGAAAATAACATCTAACCAGAAATACCTTCTCCTGTATTTAAAGTCTGTTGAACAGTTAGAGAGATGGATCCAAAAACCTAACAGATAGGCATCAATGCAATTGCAAGAAAGGATAATAATAATTGCTACAAATAGGAATCCCAAATAATATTTCACAATAAGAGTTTATTAATCCAAGCGATGCTAGCTAGAGACTAGTTTTTTGGCATCATAAGGTCTAGTAATACATGAGAACATGTTCTCACGACTACTTTTTTTTTTTAATTGAAAGATAGGTAGCTCAACTTTCTAAGTGGGTTGAGTTACTTTATTGTTGGGTTAAGAGTGAGTTGAGAAGGAATTCAAGGAGTTTTTGTGGAGGATTCTTAGAGGGAAGTTGGGGGTGTTGGAGGTGTAATGCAATCCATTTGTGATATCCCAACCCTGTATGGACTAAATTTTTCCCATGATTTGACAAAATGGCTAAGGCCTTTGTTGGGTCCTGAATTTACCCCTTTTTACCCTACTCTACTTCATCCTTTTTCCCTATTTTGTCCCCATTTTACAGCTGAATTCCTATCTTTCTCATACAAATAGCATGAAAGTTCCAGATATAAATCATTATTCATTATTTCATTTTATTCGTGGTTTTATTTACAATTATGAATTTTACCTTTCATATGTGTTGATATGATAAGGATTTGAAAGAAGGATTCAAAATCACTAGGTGGCGCAACTGCAACAACCTGTCATATCTGGAATTTAGTCCCGTTTGGCATCAACTACATGTTCAATGATGCAGTCAACATTAATGCAGAAGGAATATCAGATACTCCTTCATGATTGAAACTAAAACTCCCCAAGAATATTTTGTAGTTCGTTGGGCATGATATTTCACGAAACAACTTGGAGTAAAAGACTATTTATTCCTGAGCTAATTTTATGCAAGAGATTGATAGTTGTAACTGTCCTGATGATTTAGCAGCTTGAAGATCAAATATCTTCATGTCTGCCCTAAATTTATGTAACATAATAGCTTTTCTCTTGTATAATTATACGCAAGCAGGGAGAGCCAAGGGTTCACAAATTGTAAGAGATTTAGCAGAGAGTAACTGTAACTATAACTGCAAATTTACCAAATTAATAAAGGAGTGACGATTATCAGCATTACTCTATTGTACACTTTGTGGGATTTTGACAACATCTCTATTTTAAGTCTAAGGCCCATCTTCTAAAAGAGTTACTGGAAGTTTATATGCTTTAATATTTTATTTTTGTTTTGTGTGGAATTTTAGTTTAACATACCTTTATGGTTAGTTGCAACTACATTTATTTAGTGATTGCATCATTTGGTTTTCCTCTTGCTTGTTGTAGGTGGTTTGGTGTGACAATGGACTATGTAGCTAATCTTTCCCTTTATGCATAAGTGTGTTAACAGTTGTTACCGACTCGCTCAAATCCCGTTTTGTGTGAGTTATTTATCTTTCTAGAGTTTTCTTAATTAGATAGATAATTTGCTTTGATGAACCTGTTTCTTAATTAGTGATTAGAGATCTTTCTGTTTTGGTAATTTAGACTTCCTTTTCTTCAAAATTAATTCTAGGTGGATTTCTCTTTAGACCATAAACCTTAAGACTAGTATGACAGGAAATATAAATTTATTTCAATTTCTAGATGGGTAGTGTTACTTTGATTTCTTACAGGGAGCTGAGTGTTGGGCACCGTTTTGACCCCTTTTTGCCTCTTAGATATCTTTCATTTCCTTTCATAAAACCTCCATATTGAGTAGAAAATCTTTAAAGTTCACCTATGAACCTTGGTTAAGAGGTATAATGTCATTACTTTCTAATAAATTGAGTTTTGAGACTTTTTTTAAGCATTTTAACTAAGATTTTTACTTAGATTATGGGATTTACTAATTTCCCGTATTACCTCCAAGATTGAGCATTTGCAGGACAGCTAGGAGGGAACTGGAAGATAGAGAATGGATCCTTAATGTCCAAGCATGGATGAACATTTAACGGATAGGTGATGTGGCCTTTACAGATGTCAAGTCAACTTCAGTCAAGGGCGGCCACCTATTCTACATCTAGCACAAAAGAAGGAACAGTTTTGATTTTGTGGAGTTTTACGATTCTGATGAGGATCTCGTTAGCTATGTTCATTAATTAGTTGCATAATTATAGCATTTCCAGTTTTATTTCGAATTTGTATAAATCCTTCACAAAACAATGAAGAACTATCACGATTTTGGGAAGAATGCATTTGCTTCTGAACTGCGTGGTTTCATTACTGTGTAATCAAATTGATGGTGAATATATTCAGAGTTTTAGTTCTGTAAATATTTAACTGTGTGTGGAGCAAGGCTTTAGAGGGCCCCCATTGTTGAGTTCACACACTTTTACTTGCCGGTGTAGTGATTTGGGTGATTGCAGTGATTTCATGTTGATGCAAGTTAATTAAATCATGCTATTGGTATGTGTTAAACCCTGTAGTTTTTAGTTTATCATTGCAGAACAAACCCAGCTAAGTTTTTGATCAATTTTATTACTGCTCTGTTCTTTCATTTTATGATTCAAGCTATGATTCACATGTGATGTTTATCACTTGCATTGTTTAATAAACTCTGTCCTTTTACTGGTTAAAATACTGGAAGCATTGATGTTTCAGACCACGACATTCTGAATACTATGTATTGCTGTTTATTCAATGGTGAAGTGGTAAAGGACAATTATAAATTATGAACACTGTCTTGTAAGAGAATTTAATTGGTAATTGTTGAATCAACGCTGGTAGAACCCTGTAGTCTGTATCCTAGAGTTATATATGTTATTTAATTGCTTTTTACCTCAGTTCTTTTATCAATAGAATTGTTTTCATAAATAGATTGTTGTGTACTTGACAAGAAACAAATGAAGTCATCCCTGTAAAAGGATTTTTGTATCTGTAAGTTGCAGTATTTTTCATCTGTTAGTAGATTTAATTTACAGTCAACTAGATTCCAGATAAGTCTAGCCCTAAGTCCTAAAACTTGGATGTCTCTCGAAGCTTACTGACCCGGATTGATTTAAATTTAAGTTCTGATTCACATTGGTAGATCAGATCCCAACATTTTGGCGCTGTTGCCGGGGAGGCAGTGTAGAAGCAGACTTAGGAATTTTAGTTTTCTGATAAAAATAAAATTTTCAAACAAAAACACAGAATAGGTTTTACTTTTATGTCAAGACTAAGAGACGAGAAAGGAAGATATATCAAAAAACCCCAAAAACAGAAGTAACAGGAGCTTCTCTTCCAAAAGGATTCATCTCAACAATTGATAGTTTTAAAATGTCTGAGGAAGAAACATCAAAAGGGCCAACTGTAGAACAGANGGGTCTTAGAAGATATCACTGTTTCTTTAGACTCCTGGGAGTACCCTGTTGATTTCATAGTCCTACAGCCAAAGTCTAACCTAGGAGGTCACCCTTTTATTCTTGGCAGACCATGGCTGGCAACAGCAGATGCCTTCATAGAGTGTAGGTTAGGTAGCATGCTTATTTCACATGGGACAGAAAGAAAACAAATTACACTCTACCCTTGTGCCCAAAGACCTTCTACATTAGATCAGCTGTCATGGATTAATGAGACTAACGAACAAGAAGAAGAAGTGATTCATCCTATCCTGAGTATCAACCAGTTCTATGACTTTTAGGAAGCAGATAATGAAGATTTGTTAGACTATTTTATTGTTGAACCTGATATTTCTGAAGAATTAAGAGACATACAATATGCTGCAGCAAATCAAGTTTTGGGTTAAAATTTTCAGGAAAATTGCACAATACATTCTCTAGCATTGGCACTTCATGATATTCTCAATGTTCATTCAATTACAGATACTCAAAGTAAGACAGTTGAAATCAGTCCAGGTAAAAGTTTGAATATAAGTGCACATCTTACTCCATCACAAGAAGAACAATTGATTAATTTACTGAATACACATTCACATGCATTTGCTTGGGAGTACACTGATATGCTTGGTATTCATCATGAANAGGAGAAGATCAGGAAGCTACCTTCAAATTCCCCATTCTGGACACTAGTATCATCTTAGGGGAAGATGTAAAAATGAAGAACATTCCACCCTCTGTTTTAACAACTTCT
>LPNX010809852.1:277825-470912 GCA_001517045.1 Pseudotsuga menziesii | reverse complement strand
TGAAAAGTGGGCCCTTGACTTCATTGGTCCAATTAATCCACCATCACAAGGGAAGAAGTATATTTTGGTCTGTACGGACTATGTTACTAAGTGGGTAGATGCCAAGCCTTTACCAAGAGCCACGGAGCAGACTGTGGTAAACTTTCTTTTTGAAGAGATCTTTGTTAGATTTGGGGTACCTAGGGAAATTGTAACTGATCAAGGTGCCCAATTTACTTCCAAATTAGTGCAAGAGATAGCAGAAAAATACAAGATCAAGCACAGAAAGTCCACCCCTTACCATCCACAAGCCAATGGCCAAGTGGAATCTACCAACAAAACCCTAGAAGGCATCATCACCAAAACTATTCAGATGCATAGGAAGGATTGGTCAGCAAAGCTTACTGAAGCTTTATGGGCATACTGGATCACTTGGAAAAACAGTACTGGTTTTTCTCCTTACCATCTTGTCTACGGTAAGCAAGTCCTCCTCCCTATAGAATTTCAAATTCATACATTCAAGTTGGCAACAGATTTGGGCATGGATCTTTCTGAGGCTCAGCAAGAAAGAATACTTCAGTTGAACCAGCTAGATGAGATAAGACAGGCTGCCATAGAACACAATATTCTGATCCAACAGCAGCGAGCTCAATGGCATGACAAATTTATCAAAAAAGAAGCAATTTCATATTGGTGATTGGGCATTATTATTTGACTCAAAATTTAAATATTTCAAAACCAAATTCACTACTCATTGGCTTGGTCCATATGAGATTGTTGATGTCTATGACAATGGTTCAGTTAAACTTCAAACCATAGATGATGAAGCATGTCAATTTGTGGTCAATGGCCACCGGCTCAAGCTGTACAATAAACCTATCAATAAGGTAGATTTTATACAACAGCTTTCACATCAAAAGGAAATGCAAGTGCTGGATAGACACATCAGTGTTTTTCCTTCACCTGCTCCTTAGCTGATCTGATACAACAAGAAATAAAAATATAAAAAAAAATAAAAAGAAAATATAAAATATAAAAAAAAGAGGAGGTTTAGTTGTGAAAACCAGTTTACTGGCACAATATAAACTTGAATTTTCTGTGGAAAACCAGTCTTGCCTGGCCATTGAAAATTCACAAAAATATTTTTTCTAATTTCCTGTTTTGTTTTCCAAATAATGAAGATCTTCTTTGACTTGAGGACAAGTCAAAAGGTAGGCCTGTGAGGGGGATAAGCATTTTCATGCTTCTTTAGAACCCTCCAAGTCTTTTTCTTATGCAGAGGATTGTGATTTTTCATCAGCAGAAGGGACCTGATTACTAGACCTGATTACCAGCAATACAAGAGATTTTTAAAGGCAGAGGGACCTGACTTTTAGTAAGGCAGAAGAGATCTACAAAGAGACCTGACTTTCAGTGAAGTTGAAGGAATCTGAGATAGCAGCAGAAAGAAGACACTAGAAGGACAATCAGAATACAAACTAACTTCAAACAGGCAGCAAGCTCATCATACAGGAACATTAAGCAAGTATGTAAGAATCTATAGTTATTATGTTTAAAAAGTTTCAGAATCCTTTTTGTTTTTAAGTGATGACATATTACCAATTATTGCAAAACTTGACTGCCTATTATTTCCATTATTCTTATAAGTCTCTGCCAGTACCTTACTTGCCTTCCATTAGTCTCTGTCAGCACTTCATTTTTTATCTCTGCCAACACTTCATTTTTTTACCTTAGGGGTCAGGATGGTTGTCAGGATCAAACCCAGGGGAAATTTTAAATGGCCAACATCTATACTGGACTCTACAGGATATATACTGCATTTTACAGGACATATATTGCACTCTACAGGATATATACTACATTCTACAGGCAGAATTTCAATTGGATTTAAATACAAACAGGGCCTCCTTCTCAGCAAAAAGTGAAACATTGACATAAAGGAATTCCAAAGGTCTCTTTTATATATATATATAGTGCATCATACATTAAGTAATTTGAGGAAGAAAACAAGACATATATATATCTTCAGCACAATTTTAGGAAAGAAGGTTTATTTTAAGAGAAAAGAAAAGTTCTTTTATTATAGCCTGTTTACTAACATTGAGTATACAACGAAACTGAAGTATATATTGCAATTTGTGCATTGGGAATATAAAGAGATTAAAATGTTTTATCAAAACCTTACTTTTATTTCCTTTCCTATGTAAATAATCAAATGGAAAATGGCATATCATGAAATGATGGAAGAAAAACGTGGAGTGATGCCCACGACAGCATGTAAGTAAAACTCGATTTTTGCATTATGTATTGGCAAAATATGAGAGCACAACTTGGTCATTTTCTTTGAGGCCGAGTCCAATTTTTGCTTTTGCAAAATCGACTACTGTGTGAAGATATTTGACAGTAAGAAGGGGCCGTGAGCTACAGGAAGTGTGAATACATTGTTTTCTAAAGAAATCGACAGAGAGAAGAGGTCGTGGGTTACAGAAAATGTGGGACACCATTTGCTGAAGATAATCAACAGGAAGAAAGATTGTGAGTTACAGGAAGTGTGCATACACCATTTGCTGAAGAAATCACGCAGGAGGAAAGACAGTCAGTGTGAGGGACGCCGTGAATGCTCCAATCTCTATGGAAATCATGCAGGAGGAAGTGAAAATGGTTGCACTGGAGAAGAGGTAAGATTTAAACCCTTTTCTTGTTGAATACTCTACTCATACCAACAGAAAATTTCACCAATTACAGAGTATTGTTGAGGAGATAGGAAGACAAAGGATGAATTAAAGGTTGAAAGGTTCCTGTTTTCAATTTAAATACAAAATGTCAGCTAGATTGGAACCAACAACATTTAATCCCAATGATATTCATGAAAGTTGCCTTGAGATATTTGAAAATAAGCAGTGGGTAAATTTCTTTGGAAAATTTAATGGGCATAATGAGCAGGCTAGTTTAGCTTTTGCTCAAGCCTTTGATGGAGAAAGAGTTAGAGTGGGGAACTTGCAATTTAGACTGTCAGAAGACATCCTAGCTCAAGTTACTGGTTTGCCACAGCAGGGGGAAAGGTTTTTCAAGACTAAACAGTTTAAAGAGAAAGTATGGATGCCATTTTTATGCAGGTCTAGGGCAGGATCAGTCAATTGGAAAAAATGGATACCAAGAAGCTGGCTAGTTCATCCATGGGATGAAATAGTTTAAATTATTCAGAAATTTATTACTTGTGAAGGCAGATTTAGCATTGTTTACCTTTATCACATCAAGCTACTACAACATTTAAAGGGTGAATGTGAAATCAATATGCCTTATTTCCTGCTACAAATTCTAACTAAGATGGCTAAGGCTGTCCAAAGGCATCCAAAAGACAAGATGACAAGCCTGTTTCATTGTGGACTTATTAAAATTATCATCCAGCATGAATTACAAAGACAGAATTTGACATGGTCAGGATTTCTAGTTCATAATCAATTTGAAGAGCAGGAAGAGTTACTTGAAGAAGGTCCAAAGGAAGATGAACTGTTAATGATAACATACCCTGAGGCAACAAGCTCAAAACCGCCAAAGGGGAAGAAGAAAAAGAAAGAAGTGTTGCTGATAACTGATGATGAAGATAACTCTGAGGCAGCAAGTTCAAAATAGCCTCAGAGAAGGATACAAACTAGAAGTGTAAGGAGAAAAGAAAAACAGTATCAAAAACAAGATCAAATCTTCACCACCTACCAGAGAAAGCCAAGAAAATACAAGCAAGCTCAAAGCCAATCAGCATTGAAAGATGAGGAACATATGCAAGCCTTAGGGAGTCAAGAAGACCCAGCAGCTGAATTAGCACAGGATATCCAAGACCCTGATGAGGTGATCAAGAAAGAAAAAAGGATCAACCTCTTCTTAGACCAACAAGAGGAAGAAAAAGAAAAGCATTTTGGACAGAAATTACCCAAAGGTTCAAGCTCTCTTTTCTCAGAGCAGCAAGCTATGGAAGAGGAAAAATAATATTCAGCACAAGAGCATGGAGAATTGGGTATGGATGCAAATTCTGAGCAGATTCCAATAAAAATGAAGAAAAACAAAGCTTCCAAAAACAGTAAGGAGATCGAGAGATTGAAGCTTGAAATAGAGGAACTTGAGCAAAAGAATGAGAAGCTAAAAGAAGTCAACAGGAAGCTGAAGGTTCAGAGGACACGCATCACTAAACAAGCATATAGATGGTACAAGCAAAGGAAGGTTTACAAGGCTAAGTATGAGAGACTAAAGGTCCTCTATGCATCTTGGGCTTCAACAGATGCATCATCACAGACTGAAGACTAGAGGCAAGATGATCAGCAGTACAATTTTGGTTTTGAACAGGGTCAAGAATTTTTGGCATGAGGACATGCAGCAGTTTCCTCTTGGGGGAGATGTTGGGCACCGTTTTGACCCCTTTTTGCCTCTTAGATATCTTTCATTTCCTTTCATAAAACCTCCATATTGACTAGAAAAGCTTTAAAGTTCACCTATGAACCTTGGTTAAGAGGTATAATGTCATTACTTTCTAATAAATTGAGTTTTGAGACTTTTTTAAGCATTTTAACTAAGATTTTTACTTAGATTACGGGATTTACTAACTTCCCGTATTACCTCCAAGATTGAGCATTTGTAGGACAGCTAGGAGGGAACTGGAAGATAGGGAATGGATCCTTAATGTCCAAGCATGGATAAACATTTAATGGATAGGTGATGTGGCCTTTACAGATGTCAAGTCAACTTCAGTCAAGGGAGGCCACCTGTTCTACATCCAGCACAAAAGAAGGAACATTTTTGATTTTGTGGAGTTTTACGATTCTGATGAGGATCTCGTTAGCTATGTTCATTAATTAGTTGCAGAATTATAGCATTTCCAGTTTTATTTCGAATTTGTATAAATCCTTCACAAAACAATGAAGAACTATCATGATTTTGGGAAGAACGCATTTGCTTCTGAACTGCGTGGTTTCATTACTGTGTAATCAAATTGATGGTGAATATATTCAGAGTTTTAGTTCTGTAAATCTTTAACTGTGTTTGGAGCAAGGCTTTGGAGGGCCCCCATTGTTGAGTTCACACACTTTTACTTGCCGGTGTAGCGATTTGGGTGATTGCAGCGATTTCATGTTGATGCAAGTTAATTAAATCGTGCTATTGGTATATGTTAAACCCTATAGTTTTTAGTTTATCATTGCAGAATAAAGCCAGCTAAGTTTTTGATCAATTTTATTACTGCTCTGTTCTTTCATTCTATGATTCAAGCTACGATTCACATGTGTTGTTTATCACTTGCATTGTTTAATAAACTCTATTCTTTTACTGGTTAAAATACTGGAAGCATTGATGGTTCATACCACGATATTCTGAATACTATGTATTGCTGTTTATTCAATGGTGAAGTGGTAAAGGACAATTATAAATTATGAACACTGTCTTGTAAGAGAATTTAATTGGTAATTGTTCAATCAGCGCTGGTAGAACCATGTAGTCTGTATCCTAGAGTTATAGATGTTATTTAATTGCTTTTTACCTCAGTTCTTTTATCAATAGAATTGTTTTCATAAATAGATTGCTGTGTACTTGACAAGAAACAAATGAAGTCATCCCTGTAAAAGGATTTTTGTATCTGTAAGTTGCAGTATTTTTCATCTGTCAGTAGATTTAATTTACAGTCAACTAGATTCCAGATAAGTCTAGCCCTAAGTACTAAAACTTGGATGTGTCTTGAAGCTTACTGACCCGGATTGATTTAAATTTAAGTTCTGATTCACATTGGTAGATCAAAGCCCAACACTGAGTTGGCTAAACAGTGATTATGATTGAATGATTTTCATTTTACTTATCAACTACTGAATATGTTTATGCATATACTTCTCTAATTACCTTTGAAATAACAGACTTTCCTAGGTTGACAATTAAATCTTGAACACTCTTCTTGTTAAGTAATTAATAAGTATATAGAGTGACCAACATTTTGGCGCCGTTGTCGAGGAAGGTAATTGATAGGCAAAGTTAGTAGTTGAATTGGTTTATTTTCTTTAGTAGGCCTGATTCTCAGGTGTAGGAGTGATAAGACATAATGAAGAGTTGTGCATCCTTTAATAGACTAAATGGGTTCCTTCCTAGGGATCATGTGAGTTTTTTTTTAAGCTTGCATGATTTATAGGTTTCCATGAATACGAGAAGAACTCAATGGGATATTACCACAACCCCCCAAAACACTAACTTGGCAGGTGGAAGATGTCATGGCTATAGCCCAGGCTCAGGGATAAATACATTCATTGATGAATTAGTTTCCAAAGTTAATTCTTCTACTGGGGCTCAAAATCAAGGACCATCATCTTGTCAGAAGAATCCTTGTTACTCCTAGGATGGAAGCATCAATAACTATGGAGATACCAGTAGGATCTATGACAGCATCTGGTGTCCTTGTGGAAGGAAATCTAGGAGATAGGGGTAGTTTTGTGGGATTAGGTGGACCATAGGAGGTCTATCCGATCAACAAAGAGGAAGTTACAAAATAGGAGTAGTTACAGTTTCGGTAGAAGATTGAAGATCATAAGAATCAAGAAAATATAGAGGAATAGGTAATCATGAATAATGAACATTACCATGACGATTGTGAAGAATAAGTATGGGACAATAATAACGATAACGGTGACCTCCAACATGAAGAGACAGTTGCCACACTCCAGTTCCCTATTTGACAACCATCTTGATGGCCCCCCATGAAGAATATTTCACCCTCAGTGTTACCTCACTTTCATGGGAAGTCCACTGAGGATCTAGATGAGTTCCTCTTTGAGTTCGACATTCTCTATCGAATTTATGACTACACCTCCAGTGAGTAGAAGCTAAAACTATTTCTTGCTACCTTTAAGGACAATGTCTTACGCTGGTTTATGAGCTTGGGTAGCGAAACTATTGCAACTTGAGAACAAATGAAACATGCATTTCTGTGGAAATACCAGGAATATTGTAGGACGAAGGATAAAAGAGAAGAGTTATTTAAGATGGTGCAAAAATATGATGAGAGTTTGGAGGATTTTGTGGAAAGGATTTTGTATAATGTGTAGAGGTCGGGTCAAACCACTATTTGAAGGGATGTCCTCAAGATCATTCTACTGCGGGGAATAAGGGAAGATAGTCTGGACATGCTTAATCTGTTAGGGAAGGGATGTATATCGAAAGAATATTTAGATCACATTGTACTTATGTTGACGATATTCTAGGGGATCTTCGAGAACCAGCTGGAGGAGGAGCTACTTGGGAAGAGATTGGAAATCTCCTTGAGAATTTTAAAACTGACATGATTATTTCCATCTCTTCACAACTGGATGTCATGAGATAAAAATAGAATCAAGTGGCTAAAGATATGGTATTTGGGGTGTTCTTCCCTAAGTGCAGGAATAAGAACCCGTTGAAACAATGTCCACTTGATAAGGTGGAGGTGTGTGGTCTGTGCGAATTAGAGCATGATACCAAATATTGTCCCTCACTTCCAAAATCCAAAAAAGTATTTCAAGCATCCATTGTAGAGACGGAACATGCCTGTTTCATTGCACAGAAGAAGCCGTGCCAACCTTGGGTTCCAAGTATGCATTCTGAGCCTACTCCTTTCGATTCTTTTAATAATGCTAATAATGAATTTCCTCCACCATACTCATATCCTAACACACACTGGCACCAACCTTCGCAACCTGCAGCACAATATCAAAACCCTTGGATTTCATGGGCACCACTTTTAAACCAACAAGCTCCTTGGTCTCTAGGATGGAGAAATCCGCATCTAGGAAACCAGTTTCCAAATAACCAGTTTACCCATAACCATCCATCCTATCCGTAGTATCAACATCCTCAGCTGCAAATCCCAAATAACGCTACACTAATGGGTGCACCTCTCTGTCCTCAATTACCTGCTCAACCTAACCATAATCCCAACAATAAGGCAGTGCAACAATTCAAAATTTTCATCATGCCAGCTTACTCGATTTCCCCTCTCCCTTGCAATAATTTACAGTTAAAATTGGGGATGGTGGTGGAACCAATAGTCATTGAAGATGTTCCATTCTCTGTGACTGATGAAGGAAAGAATCCACCATTCAGAAATTCATTCAACTCGACGATCCCCATTATTGAGGACGCTGAAACTCCAGCTGAAACACCAACTGAAACATCGACTAAGATACATGAAAAAATAACAAATGAAACACTTGTAGAGACACACACTAAAATGAAACTCACACAGTCTTAACGAGAACCACCATATCCTGAACGATTAACCCTGCAAAAGGCCTTGGAACAACCTAGTTTAAACCTCCTAGAAGAGTTGAAAAATATTTATGTAAGAATTCCACTACTACAATCCCTAAGCCCTTCATGACGTACCTATTTATCCCAAAACTATTAGAGACCTGGTTGTAAAAAAACCAAGAAGGAAACCAAAATATCCCCCTACAGTGCATGTGGTTGTAAAATTATCGGAACTAATGATGGGGAAAGTCCCATTAGATAAATATGTTAACCCAGGTAACCCCACTGTCATGGTATGTATCAGACAGATTCAATTCTCTAATGTTTTGGTTGACTTAGGAGCGTCAATAAAGTTTATGACTATTGATACCTTAAAATAACTAGGACTCACTAATCTCAGGTGTACCCCAACCATACTAGGGACCAAGTCGCAACATTCCTGAAAAGGTACATTACCCATGAAGGAAGATATAAGGTTGTTTATATTTATGAAATTTTCCTATTGTCTCACTTACGCCATCACAGAATTATAAATATGCCATTTTATCTCTCAAAAAACCTGAAAAACATGGTGCATTATGCTAAGAACTCCATACACCCACTCTCTTCTCTCATAAATCATGGGTTGATTAAATTATTGGTGCAAAGGTGTTTGGCACAAAATAACTTAACATGGTAATAGTTTGTTGGAGTTGCGGTGCATCAGGAACTTGCAGTAGAACACATTGGGGATAGAGAAGTCAAACACAACTCCTCAAATTTAGCTATGGGGGGGGGCATGAAGAATTGGAAGAAGGTGAAGATGAACAAGATGAAAATTGAGGGGGAGCTATAACAGTAGATAATCCTATGGAGGGAATGGTTGGAGAAATAGAATAAAATGAAGGAGCAACAACATAAGAAGTATAAAGGGGAACAAGTGTAGAAGTAGTGACAATGGAAGCTGGAGCTACGAATGGTTGGAGAAATAGAATAAAATGAAGGAGCAGCAACATAAGAAGTATAAAGGGGAACACGTGTAGAAGTAGTGACAATGGAAGCTGGAGCTACGAATGTGGCAGGAGAGGAAGGGGATGTTACAGGAATTGAGGAAATAAGGCCTCAGGTTTTTGAGATCGAAACCTCCTCAGAGATAAAAGGAACTGCAATAGACGAGGAGGAACCTTTAGTAGTAACTAGAGAAGTCTCTACCTTTACCACATCGTAGAGGAAAAGGAAAAGATCAAGTGTGGGAGGAAAATCATATAGGAGAAGGAGAACTAGGGCCTCCTAGACAACAGAAATGGTAAGTATTGAAATTCCCATTTTACCTGCTGAAACACAAGAACCAATGGGTATTTTACCAATGGCTACCACTGTCACACAAGAACCTGCTGAAACATAGGGGGAATCATCCAAGAGAAGAATAACTAGGGATTCCTAGACAACAGAAGTGGTAAGTACTAAAATTTCCATGTTACCCACTAAAACACAAGAACCAGTGGGTAATTTACCAATGGATTTCACTATCACACAAGAACCTACTAGAACACAAGGAGAATCATCCAGAAGAACATGAACTAGAGATTCTTGGGAAAAGGAAAGGGAAAGGATTAAAATTCTCATTTTAAAACATAGGGTACCCTCTGAAACACAAGAACCACTGGGCAATTCACCTATGGTGGCCACCATTACCCAAGAACCTGTGCAGCCCTAGTTAGAAATTTTGCAATATGAGAATGAGTTGCTGAAGGAAGATGTATGAGCAATGAGGGAAGAAATGGAAAGGTGGAAGGAGGCAAGTAAGAAGCAAGCAAGAAGAAGCCTAGACATCTTGGCAGAAGCTTCTATCTATTTTGAAAACCCACCTTCCAGCCAGGAAAAAAAAGAGCTTATATGTTCTGAATGTGGAGTTTTGGAAGGATATAAGGTTGATAAAATGGAAACAAAAGCCTAGATTTTGGCACATTCAGGCCAAGGAGGAAATGAGAAACTGAATGAGGAACTAAAAAAATAAACAGGGTTGAAGATGGATGAAATTCTTGAACAATAATTGCATGTAGATGAGGCACTATAGCCTCAAGATTCAGGGAATACTGAATTGCTTCCTTTTGGAAGTAGTTCCGGGGAATTCAATTCACTTTCATACCAGGAGCAGTAGTCAAGTGACACAGAGGTTATACAGGAGGAATTACAACAACCTAAAAATATGGAGATAGAACATGACACTACTACACAAGAACCATTGTATTTAAATTTGGTTGTTGAAAATTCTATGATGGAATTAAAGAATCAGACACTGTCACACAAGAACCAGTGTTTCTTAAAACATTTGTTGAAACAATAGTCCAAACTGAAACTACTGAAACACAAGAAGTAGTAGTTCAGATTGAGGTTGAAACTGGTGAAACATGGGAAGTAGCAGTTCAGACTGAGGATGAGGAAGCAACAGACCATATTCTAGATTTTTAAACACAAGAATCAACAACACAGGTAGAGGTTCCAGAACTTCAGGAGACATAAGAGGTATCACTTTTAAAGTTTAAAGTAAGTAAATGGAAGCATCATGCAAGAAAATTTGATAAAGGTATGATTTCCCTTACTGAGCACAAAAATATAATTCAAGAATTAAGGGAACAATGGGTTGAGGAGATCTTCTTTCAGAAAATTTGATGGGAAGAGATGCAAGCGAAGTTAAAAGAGTTAAATAAACATAAGTATATGGAGAAGAGTAAAGAATAGATGCTCACTATAACTCATGAGTTATTGAGTTGCAGATCCCGCTCCCCGTCCTACCCTATATTCCTATTTGAATAGATGATTATGTTCTAGAATAAGGATTTAAAGGAAGGAATACCCTAGAAAATTGTAACACCTTCTCAATTTTTGGAAACATTCACCCAGAGTGAATTTTCTGAGCAAATTTTTCTATGTGAGTTATATCTACATGACAGGGCATGTATGATGGATACTCAATCTAACCCAGTTCCCCATATTGGGGATATTCATTTAAGATCATTTACCTCTTTTGTCACTAATCATGTGTGTTGGTTGATGGACTCACAAACCATTCGGAGAAATGAGAAAAACTCCAGTCTGTGGATTCGTGGAGAACCTAGAGCCCCTATCTTTCTGATTGCTAGTCACAGGAGAAACCTTATGTTTCCAAATAAATTCAATCAATTGGTTGTATTTCAACAAAAGGTCATATCCACTTGTGTTGATACAATAAATAGGTAGCAGGACATTGCTTTGCAAGGAAGCAACCAGAGATGGGAATCTTCCCTTATAGCCCTAAGGGAAAAGGACCCGTTTTGTTTTGAAAATTTTAAATATACCTTGTCTAGAGTACCCAGATATGTTAAATGTATGGAGTCTTGTGGCCTAAACTAGTTGGGTTTGAGGTTCAGATTCCCTCTTATTTGGTGTCTAGACATAGGCTACAAGGGAATATATAGGATGACAAATAAACCTAAAAGATACTGTTGGGGTGCTCTGATCATGAGCAATGGGTTTTTGCAACCAGAGGAAGTACCAGAACCTTCATTTAACCTCAAAAATTTTCATAGGAAGAGTCTTGAGTTTGATTTAGACTCAGACTAGGTCAAATTATTGCATGAGGAGATGCAATCAGATAGCTGGGGGGGAGATGTTGGGTCTTGAATTTACCCCTTTTTACCCTACTCTGTTTCATCCTTTCTCCCTATTTTTGTCCCCATTTTACAGATGAATTCCTACCTTTCTCATACAAACAAGCATGAAAGTCCTAGGTATAAATCATTATTCATTACTTCGTTTTATGCTTGGTTTTATTTACAATTATGAATTTTACCTTTCATATGTGTTGATTTGTTACTAATTAGAAAGAAGGATTCAGAATCACCAGGTGACACAACTGCAACAACTCATCATATCTGGAAGTTAGTCCCGTTGGAATAAGCTACATGTTAAATGATGTGGTAAAGATTAACGCAAAAGGAATATTAGATACTCCTCCACGATTGCAACTGAAACTCCCCGAGAATCTTTTGCAGTTCGTTGGGCACGACTGTTCGTGAAACAAATCGAGGTAAAATCCTATTTATTCCTGATCTGATTTTAAGCAAGGGATTGATAGCTATAATTGTCTTGATGATTCGGCAGCCTAAATATCAAAGATCTTCATGGCTGCTCGAAATTTATGTAGCATAATAGCTTTGATCTTGTATAAGTATACACAAGTAGGGAGATCCAAGGGTTCACAAATTGTAAGAGATTTAGAAGAGTAACTATAACTGTAACTACAACTTTACCAAATTAATAAAGGAGTGGAAAATCTCATCATTACTGTGTTGTAGAATTTATGGGATTTTGACAACATCTCTATTTGAAGGCCAGGGCTTGCCTTCTAACATAGTTGCTGGTAGTTTATATGCTTTAGTATTTTATTTCTCTTTTGTGTGGAATTTCAATTTGACATACCTTTATAGTTAGCTACAACTTCATTTATTCAGTGATTGCATCATTTGGTTTTCTTCTGGCTTGCTGTAGGTGGTTTGGTGTGACAATCACCTGTGTAGTTAATATTTCACTTTATTCAGAAGTGTGTTAATAGTTGTTACAAACTCGCTCATCTCCTATGTTGTGTGTGTTATATATCTTTATAGAGTTTTCCTGATTAGATAGGTCATTTTATTTGATGAACTTGCTCCTTAATTAGTGATTAAAGATCTTTTTGATTTGGTAATTTAGACTTCCTTTTATGCAAAAAGTAATTCTAGGTGGATTTCTCATTAGATCATAAACCTTAAGACCAGTATGATAGGAAATAGAAGTTTATTTAAATTTCTATATGGGTAATGTTACTTTGATTTCTTACCAGGAGCTGAGTTGGATGAGCAGTGATCGGGATTGAATGATTTGCACTTTACTTATCAACTACTAAATATGTTTATGCATATACTTTGCTATTTTCCTTTGAAATAACATACTTTCCTGGGTTGAGAATTAAATCTTGAGCACTCTTCTTTTTTAAGTAATTAATAAGTATATAGAGTGCCCAACTGAATTGTTGGACGTTATTGTTGTGTATTGTAAGTGTTACCCAAACTGATTGTATGGTGTATGCAGAGAACTTGGGGCAGAGTTTAAATTCCATACTTTCATATGACTATTATAATGTTCAATAGTGTGACATAATTTCAAGTTCATATCTTTAACCAAAGAAAATTTTATTTAGTAACTCTTACAAACTATAAGAGGAAACACTATGAATTAACCATTTATAACAACAACATTATAATCCTTCTAGGTTTGATATAAATATAAAAACTGAGGGTACATTCCTGAATAAATAGATGGGAATATTTGGGCATGTTTAACATTTTCCACAATGAAGATGTTAGTCCTTGAATATTGAATAAGACCCCTCTTCAGTGATGTAACATACTTCAACAATTCTTGGATTGATATATAAAATACATACATATATACTGTAGAGAATCCAGTATAGTGCACAAATTATTCAGGATTCCATCACTGTAACATACCCATATAACTTGCTAACATGCATAAAAAAAAATCTTTTGTATAAGGCATGGCCATGAATATTTCCTTAAATCATTCATTCCTATGCTTAATTGTTTCTACAACAGTCCTTTCCTCAATTAAAATATTTCTAGGATTTAATCTTTCCGCCTTCCACATTCCTCCTTTCCACATTTCACTGCAGACTGTAGGAATTGGAAACTCAACATGCGTCAGGATCATTTATCTACATTTCCTCCTATATTACGCCTCTTCGCCTTCTGCTACGGACCGCGGGAATCATAAACTTAACTTGTGATGAAATCATTTATCCACATTTCTCCTTTTGCATTCCACCTTTTCACCTTCCACTGCATAGGGCGGAGATCATAAACTTAACCTGCAATAGAATAATTTATCTACATTTTTGCCTTCCACATTCCACCCTTCCTCCTTCTGCTGCGGACTGCGGGAATTGGAAGCTTAACAAATGATCTTCATTTGTTCACATTCTACTTTCCTCCTTCCTCCTTCTGCAGTCAGACTATGGATCACGGAAACCAACACTCGGCCTCATTTCTCCTTGTGATTTCTTCCTCCTGCCTTCCGCTATGGACTCTAGGGTGTGAAAACAGGAACTTTACCTTAGAATTTCTGGATTTCTTTTCTACTTCCACCTTTCACCTTCCTCCTTCCATAGGCATATTTTGGGGTGCAAAAGACCGTTGTTTTTGCTTTGTTAAACTTCTCTTTTCCACCTCCTGCATTCTAGAATCTGCAGGAGGATTCTGGGGTGTGAAAAACCAACATTTTTCCTTGTTCTTTTCTCTTTTCCACCTCTCGCCTTCCTCCTTCTGTAGGCATATTCCAAGGTGCAGAAACACTTAAATCAGATGCATTCTGAATCTATAGCCAAGATTCTAGCCTTCATGAACTTAAGAAAACTACATGGGAAACCAAAGGGCATATGCATATGTAAAAATTAGGAGAGTATAATCGCAGTAAACTCTACTTAAATTTTTACACTATCCTACTGTGTGTTTCCTTAAGTGAATTCAAGATTATGAATTCTGAAGTAGGTTTTAGTGGCTATTTTCCACACTTACCTTCACAGTTTAGTTTCATTTAAGGATGAAGGTATTGTAGGACTTCCCTAAGTTGGGTAGGGTTTATCCCATTCAATAGTTAGGATTTCTATATGGGTCCCTTACAATTGGACCTTAGCAGTAGAACAATAATACAACTGAATACTCATCTCAGGACAATAAATACCATAATTAGAAAGGTTAGGTGACCAAGGAAGAAATATCAGACCCCTAGAACAAAGCATGTCTTCTATAACCATAGAGGACATATACCAAATACAGTCATAGATTTTCATCCAAGTAGGAGTAATACATTTTTAGGGAAACTATAACAACATACAGCTATAAGTGAAGTAAAAACAAAGTAGGTGCATTAATTCCTCGATGATATATGCATCCAATGCAGTCATAACCAAATATTAACCGAACATGAATACTCCTCTTTGGAGAATGATAAGACCTATATGCAAAGCATCAACCAGAGTAGGTGTATCATACCATTAGTAAGCTATCTAACCGATGCAACCCTAGTCATTCCAAATAGGGCATGCACATGCATCAGTTCATGAGCAAGGCTCCCATCAATAGACTTAGGGTTGTTTTTTAGCATTTTTATCAACACACATTCACACACACAGATATGCCTCGAGAACATAAGTCAAAGGAAATCATACAACATACAAGTAACTCGGTACAGAGCAATAATGCCCCCTTTTGAGTTACCATTTTACCAGAGGAAAGGCACAATCCTATAAACAACATATGAGTAACCCATTCATAAGCATCATTCCTACTAAGAAAACTAAATTTGTTCTTTATCATTTCATTGATATTGAAAACACATATTCACACATAAACATCATATTCTGAGTTCAATAGAATGGCAGAAAACAAACCTAGTGATGAAACCTATTTACAACGCAAGCTGCAATGAAATGGGAACAACCACATTGCACCCAAACATAGATTAGGCACAGATGTTCACTATCCTTAATCACCCCTAAGATAAATATGTGTGCCGAGAGTGAAGGTGACCAACGTTAGATCCAATTTCTTAGTGCGGAACCATTTCCTAGCCCCACGTATCCATCTGCAAGGGTTCCTTCCCCCCTTTATAGTTTTGATTCTAGGTATTTTGCAGTTACGGTCCATTCCCCATAGAATCCCTGTCAATCACTGTGTTTCTCTTTTTTCAGGGCGTTCCCTACACCATCATGGTGTTTCGACACCTGGTGTACTTTATGGGGTTAACCCTTCTCTCTTTCCCCCACTCTCACATTCATAGTCTTCTCATTTGACATGGTTGTCCCTTTCATTCATTGTTTCATTAAAAGTAATTTTTTTGGTTACATCTGTTCGTCAAGGACTTGTTGGTGGTTTTCTGAACCAACCAATATTGAAACAATAAAATGTTTTTCAATTGGAGGATATTACATCCTCACCCCGTTATTGCAACACTATCCATAGTGTTCTTAGTCTTCTTATGTAGCTTCTGAAAAATCCCTCCAATTCCTAAGTACTTCCTTCTTATTGTCCAACCTTGCACACTGAATTCTTATTTTATCATGTCCTTGATGACTTGACTTTTCCATTCTATTTGTCCATCTATCTCATCTTGGTCTCCAATCCTCTTTCAGGTAATATATATGTGATGAAATCTAAGGATATTACCTCCTAGTTCCATTCGTAAATGGGAAAGTTTGTACCAAACTTGATGGATGTCGATATTCATCCTTCACCTGTTGAAACCTCAAGCATTTAGATAGATAATCCATTAAATATACCTTTAATATGGGCCAAAAGAATTGCTTTTTGAGGGCTGCTATCATCTTTTGGTAACCAAGGTGCCCTGCATAAGGAGGCTTGTGCATCTCATTTAAATTTAATAAATTTAACTCTGCCACATCAGGCATATATAATCACATAAAATTAACAAGAACTACTAAAAAACCAAATACTTATTTGATTTTTTAGTTCAATAGCCAACATTTTCCCCAAGGGCATGTTTTCGTCATCTCCTCTGCATGACATACAAGCATGCAGTTCGCATGAGAGGTCATCATAAAGAAAAATTTCAATCATAAATTTTTCAAATCTATTTCATACATAAATTAAATTTGCCAAACATAAGTTCCTTGTCCTTTGTTTGTATCCTGCAGACCATAATACCTGTTTTTCTGCAATATCTCACTTGACATGTTTCCTAAACATTAAACAATAAATAATATTGATAATCCAATCAAAATATGAATTTACAATTCTGTCTCCTACAAAAATTGGATTTTGCAACCATGAGGCCAATACTCATATTGTTTGGCTCTGGCAAGTGGAAACTCTTACCCCTATCACTTACACTTGCTTCCTGAAACCTGGACATCCACACATAACATGTCATCTTAACACAATTCTAGAATAGCAAAATTTCAAAACTGAAATTTACACATATGTTATGTTTATAAATTATATTTCACCATCATGAGATCCTTCTCAAAACGTTTGGTCTTTGCACATGGTAGATTCTGTCTTTGTTTTATGGGACATACCCATACTACCTCCAATATGAATCTTCCAATCATCCAAGAAATTGTGAGCATCCCTGCATACCATCCTTTCATTACATGAGTTATAGTGATCCTTAACATCGCACACATAGTATTATACCGTTAATTTATATGAATCATTAAAGTTTCCAATTATTTTTTATGCAAATAATATAAACTTCCAATACTCATAATTACACAATCATGCTCCATACATTTTTGTCCTTTCAATAGAGCATTCTCGTAGCTAATCAAACATGGATACCCTTTTTTCATGCCATTCTTTTCCTTGTATTCATAGCAGTTCATGAAATGATCTCATAACTACCAATATTTCTATCATTTGATCTATTAAAGAATTTGCAATGAAGTATTTATATCACAACCATGCATTCACAAAATCCATCTTGTATGTAACCACACATACCTTGGCATCAAAGCTCCAAGCGCTCCCTGGATGAATTCTTCTTTCGGAAATTATGACATGAGTATTTATAAACAAGGGTCATATCCTCATGGAGCTACAAGTTCACCTGTAGGCCTCCTCAACCTACATATATATTACTCAACCGATATTACATAGCCTAACACCTATTTTGGGTGCTCACTGGAAGCCCTGGCTTACCAAGCTCAGGTGCTTCCTTTCCGGACACCATAATACCTAGGGGTTATGCTCTTCATGAATCCCCCACTCTCATGACAATCCCCTTATGTAGTGTGAATGTGCACAGAAAGAATTCTAACTAGATTTATTACACCTGAGTGTCCCCAACGATGCATACTAGATCCTAGCTGGTCATGGGGGAAGCTATGTACCCCAAGTACATCCTTCCTCCTTATACCATTTTCTTAGATTTATATGTAGAATAACCTTCTTGTATCATTTCCATTACCGTGTCTGGGTACCTACAACTATTCCACTAGTAATAAATCACAATCTTTATATCATGGATTTGTATAGCATCAACATTTCCATCTATCACAGATATATTGTTTTCAGAACTGGAAATTCTCATACTTACATAGCATGCTCTTGACGTTATCAATTATCTACTATCGTCTTGTTGCTGCTACAACTATCACCCCTAAAAAAATTTCTTTTTAGGGCCCCCCTTTAAATTCTTAGCTTTTGGTTTTACTTAGACATTTTTTGCACTGTGAAATCCATCATTCATGACTCGGTTTCACCCTGAGCAAATTCAAGAAGTGTGTTTTTGCACTAGGAGAGAAAGACTTTTTGACCCGCTATTGTGGATGATTGTCAATGTTTTCTCTGATGCAGCAGATGAATTTCAATGTTTGCTTCGATACAGTGGATGGTTTTTATTGTTTGATCCGCAACAACGAATGGATTTCTCTTTTTTGAATGAGCGCTTTTCGGCTTATTTTAATCCATTTCGTCGGAAGTTTTTTGAGTTTCTTTTCGACTCAGCGGAGGCTTCATGCTTTTATCATCAGAACTTTTTCTGATTTTTTTTAATCCACTACATCGAATTATTGTTTGATATTTTTCCACAACAACAGAAAATATTTTCCTTCCCCGCTCGACTTTCATCGTAGTTTTATTTCATTGTTTTTGGTCCGCTACGTCGGAAAAGTATTCATCTTTTTTCCTCTGCAGCGGATATGTTTTGAGTTTTTCATTTGATGGTTTTTTGCCAAAACTGCGATGTACATTGTGGAAGGTTTTTGAGTTTCAACCACAACCAGTGGAATTTTTTTTCTTTTATAGCCGTTCTCCTCCATCGAGTAGTTTAGCTCGAGACAAGCTGATAGTAGCGGCAAGATTATGATGTTTGAGACGTCGCTATCGGGGATTTTCCCACCTCATGCACCAATTTGGTGCCTCTGATGCTATTTATTCTTGGCGCCATTACAACATTGGTTTCGTACTCGTGCGGTGTAAAGTTTCACCTACCGCATTAAATGGTTTTCCTCATTTTCTCATATATATTGCTAATAGGGGTCATCGCCGTAATTATCTTTTGACTGTGGGCATTAAGAGTTAGTGAAGTTTGTGGATTTTACCTGTATTGGACATCCGTTATGATGTGGATATTTACATATGTATCTCACGCGGTCTTTTTGTCACCGCATATTCATCAGTCTTCGAGCTCAGCCTTCCAGGTAGGATTTGATCCATTTCGCATATTTTTTATTGGTGAGGTGGTTAGGTTACGACCTGTCATGGTTCGATAGGTGATGCGTCTAGGTTTCGTGCAAGATAGGGTTTTCCACGTTGGTATTTGATTTTAAAGGAGCCTTCTTCTCAACCCCTCGTGTTGTTTTAATCCGTCTACTGCGTGACCTAGCTTACATGGGTCTTATTTTTCTACCTTTTCATCTAAGTTGTTCCCTGTCGTTTCCATTTTAGCCATGGTTTTCCCACAACACTAGATGTGTAGTGATGAATTCGAGATGGACCGGGTTTTTCGCCGACATTTCTTACATGGTTCATGTTTTTATGTGGTGATAGGGGTTTGCAAGATTTTGAGTTGTGCGAGCCGTGTGCATTTTGTTTGTATTCTACCTTGTCTCCTTGCCGAGGGATATTGGCCCTCGTGGTTGAAGCCATGGCATCACCGTGTTTTGGAATTTTAAATTGGTACCCGTAGGTCATAAGTGTTGTAGGGGGATCACGCTTAGGGTTGTGCATAAGAGATGGTTTGATAAAACCCTTCAATGTACCCGAAAACGATGGGTTAGTATTTTTGGCTCCTCAGATTGAGCTCTCCTACAAGCCAGGGTTTTTCCTGGCTTTAACCTCACTAGGGTCTGCTGCCCTATTTTCAAGTGTGTCGTAGGAGTTAGTTTGTTGGTATGCGAGATTTTGCAGCAAATAGTTGCGTCGATGGTAAAGGAGACATGGTAAAATATACTGGTTAAGATTTTTTTGCTAAGAGAAATAATGGTTTCCTTATATGCATTAAAATTTTTACAGTGTTGTTTCATTTCTGATATATATGATGCATGTGTTTTCTAAATGTAGGGATGCTAAGAAATTTTATTTCTTTGCTATAGGCTCAATCTATATCTGACATCATGTCTAAGAAAGCAAGAAGAAATCCAATATTGCGGACGACGAATCAGAGGTCGAAATCACACCGAGAGTAGAGATAATATATGATGACATTAAATATGTCACTAGGACCGAGCCTGAGTACAAGTGGGGGAAGATTTATCATATGCTTCAAGATAAGATAGTTCTAAATGTAGGATTGGATGATATACTAGTATGAAAACATATTAAGATCAGGAATCATAAAGGTTTCCACAAGACCAGAACTATTCCCTTTCTACAAGGTCATTGGATGGATTTTGTCTAAGGTTGATGCAAAGGGGATGATTATGTACAATATTGAAGATAAGTTATTTTCCTCTTTCGCCCCTGCTTCTATAGCTAAAGCTTATGGTTTTCCAACCTCATAAGCCGGCATGAAAACTGATTGGATAAACAGTCTAACCATTGAATACATTGGAGTGGTGAAGATGATGACAGTCGAAGGAAAGTATTTCTGGTAAAAGGAATCCGGGGAGTATGAAACTGCCAGTCTCTACACCCCATATAGGCTGGTGTCCCTAATGTTGAACATGATCTTTGGTAGAGTAGATGGAAGGTTTTCCAATATTGGGTGGATACCAGTAATGTACCATGTAACCATGGTGGGGACTGTGTTCAATTGAGAGGATATCGTAGGAAACAATTTGTCCTCCTGCATAACTACGGCACAGGAAGGGTTGCATCGAAAGAAATATGAATTTTATATGGGATCCTTTCTGATTGATTGTATACTTTTCTTCCATCCATTTGAGAAGTTGAACTGAAGTTGGAAAGAAGGTAAAGCGCCTATCTATGCATCATACCAGATCCTGTGGGATCACAAATATCATAGTTATTACAAGCTAATTTGTGAAGAGTTATTAATGCCACCATACTAGTTAGTTTTTCTTGAGGAGTGTAAATGCATGTATAAAGGTACTTTGAAGTCCATAAAGGAATTTTGATACTACTTATTTTCTGAAGAGGGAATCCACTTAAGGATGTATGAGGGAACTAAATCCCTTTCACTACTTCCCAAATATGCCACTGACTATATAGTACATAAAGAAGTAGTGAGACATCTCTTCTTGAATGGTTTCAGGAGCTATTTGTTTGAGATGAATAAGGTTGTGTTCCCGTAGATTCCATTTTATGTTAGTATTTATAAGTTTTCCAAAGTCAAAAGTGCACTAGAATTCGTGAGAGAGTTGGAAATATTTCATTTCGGTGAAAAGAGTTTTCACAGAAATGACTCTCAAGGAAAAGTTGTAGCACACCATGCACTCCTAAAAGTGAACTTTGAATACGCTGATCATGTGGATAAAGATGAAGAATTATACCTAAATGCTTTCAATATGACCACTCTGAACAAGCAAATCAGGAGGAAGATCACAGTGTCTGGAGGTAAAGGAAGTAGAAGCAGTAATCCTGAACATAAAGGATAGGACGAGGAAGCTGCATGGAAGCAAACAAAAGAAACAACACAAAAATTGGAAGAAGGTGCAAAGAAAACCATGGATGAAGAGGCAAAGAGAGAAGAGGAAGAGGAGCAAAGAAGGAAAGAGGAGGAGCAGAAGAAGAATGAGGCAGAAGAAAGAATGAAAATGGAATTAGGAGACAAAGATAGGAGGAAGTTGAGAAGATAGTAGAAGAAATCAGACAAAAAGAGCAAGAGGATCTAGATAGGGAAACTGAGGAGCGTAATATTACTCAGTATAATCCTGAAGGTCTCCATTCCACCTCAGGAGATATATTGATAGGAGGTCACGTCCCTATTGTTGAGTTGGAGTTGGTACCTTTCACTTCTTCAAAGCAACATGAACTTGCAAAGTTGGAAAATGTATTCTTTCACTCCAAGAGGAAGTCAATTGTCTGGAGATCTAAGAAAAATTTGAAAATGGGTACTCAACCCGAAGTTACCAAAGTGACCAAGAAAATGATTGTAAAGAACGTAGAGGAGGATCCAGAATAGATGGCCTTGTTGGGTATTGCAACCGCACAGGTGAATACCTACAATGTTAGTAAGGTGAAAGGAGTAGATGATCAATATAAAGATAAAATGGCACAAATGAAGGAAACCCCGAGGACGGAGGAGAGAGTAGGTCGAGAAGCAAAGAGGAAGTATGATGCCACTCTTTCGGACTTAGAAAATCTTCAGTAGGATTACCATATTTTGGAGGCAGAAAGGGATGCTTTGAAATTGTCAAATACTACCCTTGGTGAAGAGAAGAGGGATCTAGAAGGTAAGCTGGTAGAGATGGAAATGCAAAGGTCTGCAGCTGTCAAGCAAGAAGATGAGTCTAAAGTTCGAATTGCAGAACTAGAAGCACATAATAGTTCCTTAGAGGTACTATTAAAATAAGCTAATGAATGGAAAATGGACATAGCCCCTCTTAGAGAGCAAGCTCTCTTTCTCATAGGTAAGATATATCAAGTTCAGGTGAAGCTGGCAGAAGAAGTTTACAAAATTAAGCAAGTAGAAGCCAAATTATAGGAGATATAAGGGATATCTACTGAATTCAAAATGAAGACTCAGGAAATTGCAGAAACTATAGACGGTCAATTGACATGATTGGAAAATAATAAAGAACTTCCAAAAAACACACCTATGAAGAGTCCAGAAAGGTTGCAGATTGAGTATGATATCATGAATTTTAGTAGTAAGGCTGCTGAGAGAATAATAGAAGCGATTGATAAGACTATGGAAAAATGCATGGAATTCTACAAAAAAGTGCTTACATCCCATAATAGATGCCATAAATATTCAAAAAAAATGTTGTAGGAGTTTCCAGCCCATGAGGATCATTTGAAGTACCTGCATGACTCAAACCAAGAGGACGAACTTCATATATAATTGGTTAAAGGCTTGAATGAAAATGTGGTAAAAGGTTTGGTGGCTCAAGCTGCAGTCAGTAATTTCCTACTGGAGGACCAGCTTAGACTAACTCCACATAGGGTTGCAGATATAAAATCCCAACTATCCAACAATGAGGTCATAGTTAGATTTCTGGAACCAACAGATTTCGAGACCATAACCACAGATGTTGTTGCTTGGAAGAAGTTCATGAATGGAGTGATTGGGCCCACTTGATTTTTTTTTTCTTATTCACATATGGAAATTTTATTGTAATATTTTGTATCTGTTCTATTTTCCTAGTGAGCACACTAGAGGATGAAATTTTTTTAATCGAAGAGTTGGGGAAGCCCAAAGGGCATGGATAACCAAATTTATCTTGTAATTGTATAAGTATAAGTAGAATAGAATAGAAACATGAATTTTTGTAGCTCCCATATGCTGAAACTTTTTGTAAGGAGAAATATTTATTTTTATAATAAAAAGGACTAAAATTTCACTGGAGAGAGGATTGCATGAGTTTCAAAGCATGTTGTGTAGATCAATCACTAAATGAGGAATTATTTTTGGTTTAGCATGCTATACAATTTGTGAGATCGTTCTAACCCGTTGAACTATTTCTGTGTTATGAATGATTTCATTTTATGTTATGAATCTTATGCAATGGATGAGTAATGAATGATTTAACTTCATAGAGATAACTTTGTGTTACTTTTCTGTTGTATTTATGTATTCATAATTTTTCAGCTATCTGTAGAATTCTTTGTGCAAACAATGCACTACATTGCTCATATTTAGTATTAATTGTGATCCCTTGGGATAGTTTAGATTAGGTTAGATTTAGTTAGTTGTTCTTTTATTTGGGTGGTTGAGGGACAATTTATTCATGTAAGGCGATAGGTAAGACCCTGCGCAGCTCACTACACGACTAACTACTTGTGAGGTTCTTTTTTTTGGAAATCACCTGCATTTAGTTTAGGCACTTGCATATCATTCAGAAACATAAAAAATTACATAAATGGTGGACCAGGTCACAATCGGTAAAATATATTTAAACTTTACTTTAATTATACGGTAGATGGGCCGCTAACCGGACGAATTCCCCATACCAAACGATAAACGATCTAATTGGGAACGGTTATTGGGGAGAATCCCTACTATGGGTACCTGTGATTTTACAGTCATGAATAGTTTTGGAGCTAGAAGGAGGGCCTCCAGTGCATGGATGGCATAGGAAATACGTTTTCTCAAAAATATTCCACTAATAATAACTCTGAAACTAGTTTTTATGAAGAATGAGTAAACTCGGAAACTACAGAACACCTTTACCAGGTTCCTTTTGAAGTAGTTGACCATTTCAGGAGATATACAAGGTCGTATGTGAAGAAGATTGGGGAATTGTAGATGATCCCTAAATTACCGAGAGGACGATCTCCTAAAATAACACCCACTTACACAGAAAATTTAGTCTTGGTAGGGAATTTGGAAGAGTTGGTAAACTTGTCCTTACAAGAAATTGTTCAACCACTTGATCGGTTGCGACTGGAATCCTTGTACTGTTCACCTTTTTAGTCACCTATTCACTCTCTACCTCAATCTCCTCCATGAATCATGGATGCAAATGTCAATGCAGATAATCCTCCACCATTACCTGCTTGGAGAGCCAGAACACCACTCAACCTGGCTCCTCCATTGCATGCCTTGCCTCAGAATGATGATAAGTCATTGCCTAAGTTTGATCTGGGAGAAGGCATTTTTGTGGATGATCACTTACAGAGTTTTTTCTTGGCTCTAGATATTTTAGTAGTAGAGCATGATGATGTAGTATGCAGACTATTTCCACATACTTTCAAAGCTAAAGCAGCTTCATGGTATTTCAAATTACAGGAAAATTCAATCACAAACTGGGATACTTTTGAAAGATTGTTTAAAGGCAAGTTTTGTAGCCAAAGAACCATTTCCACTCTGATGAAATAATTACTTTCTCTAAGGATGGACAAGAAAGAGAAAGTACAATAGTTTAGTCAAAGGTTTGCTTCCCATTTAAATAATTTCAGTGCTTCCATAAAACCTATAGAAGAAACTCTAATAAAATATTGCACTTCAGCCCTCTCCCCTGACATAGCAATGTTTGTTAAGAGGTCAGTAAAGCCTTATTTCATAGAAACTTATGAAGACGCCATAAAAATAGAGCCCAGACTAGAAAGTATAAACAAATACACTGTAGAACTGGAGACAAGGAATTTTGGTAGCAAGAAACCTTTGTTGTTGACCAAACCAAAAGAAGAACGTTCCAATGAATTAGAAGGTGTAGTCAAGATGGTACAAAAATTATCTAATAAGATTGTCGACCTAGAGAAAGATAAAGAATCCAAGAAACAATTCAAGCCTTATTATAAGAGAAGAGATGAAAGCGGTCCATCCCAACCACCTATGCACGGTTCTTCTGTTATGAATTTCACTGAAGTTGGAATGGACAATTTTTGCACATTTCATCAAGAACCTCACTCTGAAAGGAATTTCCCATAGTGGATAAACTCCATGACTTTGGTTATGAATCAATTACTAGATTCTAAATTAACAGAACCTATAGCCAAAGAGGAAAAGGCCCATGGAACAGAGGAAGCAAATGAGGAAACTACCATATTTCAATGGGATTGTATGTGTACGTCAGGATTGGATAAAGAAGAACCTATTGAGGAAGTACAACTTTCAGTAGTAACTGTCACAACAAGAAGCAAGGGACCAATAATGGATGAAATTATATTACTTCCCAAGATTAGGAGGATTCAGGAAAAGATGAATAAAGCCAACAGTAATACTCAGACCCCACCTATCCCTAATTTATTCATAATAAGGAAAGAAGCTCCCATGATCAGTAAGCCTATTAAGGTTGCTGAAAGTAAAATGGAGACTAACAAGAAAAGTTCAACCAATGGTGACATGGGATATGACATAATAGAGGATATCAAGAAAACTATGAAAAATATTTCTTCATTTGAAATGTGTAACTTTCCTCAACAAAGAAAGAAGCTCTTGGAAGCCTTTGATTCACAAAATATCAAATCCTAAGATTATGTTCAATTAGAATAAGAGATCGGTGAAGAAAGCATTAGGGGAAAGTCTAAGTCCCAAACATTACCATTTATGCTTTCTTTTGACATTTTCAATCACAATGTACACAATTGTTTAGTAGATTCTGGAGCATCCTCAAATGTTATGCCTCTTTCAATCTGTAAAAAGATAAATTATCAACCCACACCTTCTTCATGTGAAATCATCTAGTTGGATAGAACAACAGTTTAAGTAGTAGTAGAAATGAAAGATGTGTTGATACGATTGTCTGCAGATGAAAGGGTCCACCAATTAATCGACATCATGGTTGTGGACATACAAGAAGCATATGGACTAATTTTGAGCAGGGACTGGTCCGCGAAACTAGAAGGATATTTTGCAATTGATTGGTCTCACATGTGGCTGCCCTATTAGAATGGTCAGAATCAGATTAAAGTGATGAGGGAGCCACATATGAAACACAATGTGATGCAACTAGAAGGGAAAAATGAGCCTGTGAATTTTTCACATTCGGTTTTGGGTAATTATTTTATTGAGCATGAATCAGGAAACTATCAAGTAGAAGAACCCAATGATGAATCTGATACACGGTCCAATCTCCTTCCTATTTCTAGGAATGACAATATTGATTGTAACATAGTTAATTTAGTTTCTAATGTAGAAAGTAGCACTAGTTCTGTAGAATTAGAAGATAAATTTTGGTTGTTATACTTTGATGGTTCTAAAACTCAGGAAGGATCAAGAGCTGATTATATATTGAGTGATCCATAAAAAAATAAACATTTACTTTCTTGTAGATTATAATTTGAATGTACTAATAATACAGCCAAATACGAAGCTTTAATCCAGGGTTTAAAGAAGGCTATTGAACTAAAAGTAAGAAATCTAAAGGTTTTTGGTGATTCTGAAATAATTGTTAAACAGGTTCAAAATACAATTCATTTTTTGTCACCACATTTAAAGGGATATCAAAATGAATTTTGGAATCTTATAACAAATTTTGATGCATTTAATATCATTTTGATTCCTAGATTGAAAAATGGAGCAGTTGATTTGTTAGCTACTTCTACTGCAAGACTAGTTCCTACAAATAATATATGCTCAATTCGAATTGATTTTTAGGCATGTTGTACTGGAAAATATTACCAATCTGAGAGTATTCGATGACGATCCATAGATTCTGGAGTTTCTAACCAATGATGAGAATTTCAAAGACCCCGGTGATTGATGACGAAAAACACCAAGCCAATCTTCAAAATAGTAATTTCATACCTAAAGGGGTCAGAACATTGGAAGGAATGTTTGATTTGAATAAAAAATTCAGGAGGCCAACCAATGTCAAAACACGCAGCTCTTCTATGCAGTACGAGCTGGTGAATCTTGGGACGAAAGCTAAACCCAAGTATGTGAACTTGGGGAAATGCTGCTCACCGGGTGAGAGAAGAAAATTCATTAGTTTATTCCAACAGTATAAATATGTATTTGCTTGGACTTATGAGGATTTAAAGACTTATGACACTCGCATCATTCAACATGTTATTCCAATTAAAGTGGTAGTGAAACCATTTCAGCAACTGTTAAGGAATATGCATCCCAAGTTAGAACCCCTGATTCAAAATGAAGTAAAAAAGTTACTTGATGCGAAGATTATTTTCAGAGTTAGACACTCAAAATGGGTTACGAAATTGGTACCAGTAAGGAAAAAGTATGGTGAAATAAGACTTTGTGTAAATTTATAAATTTGAATCATGCCTCAGACAAGGATAACTACCTAGTCCCGCCAATGGAGCAAATATTGTAGATGGTTTTAAGCTCCGAATTATTCTCTTTATTATATGGTTTTTCAGGCTTCAACTAAGTGTTGGTAGAAGAACAAGATAGGCTGAAGGCCACCTTTAAGACAAAGTGGGGGACTTTTGCTTACAGGAGAATGCATTTTGGTCTCATTAATGTTGGAGCAACTTTCCAAAGGGAAATGTACATAGATTTCCACGGTTTGATTGGACACAGTGTGGTAGTCTATTTGGATGATGTAATAGTTTTCTCCAAAAAGAGAGAAGAACACATGTTTCATCTAAAACATATTTTTGAGCACTATCGGAAACATGGTATTTCCTTGAATCCTAAGAAATGTGTTTTCGCAGTGTTAGAAGGAAAGATTTTGGGTTACATCATTTCTAAGAGGGGGATATCCATAGACCCAAAGAGGATAGAAGATATAGAACATATCCTCTTACCCCACAAAAAGAAAGGAATGAAATATTTCATGGGGACTATAAATTTTGTGAGAAGGTTTGTGCCTGATTTTGCTTAAATGGTCAATCCTTTGCAATAGATGGTTAAGCAAAGTGTGCAATTTAAGTGGGCTGACTTAGAATAGGGTGAATTTAACAAAATCAAAGCAACGATAACTCATGCACCTTCCCTCAAAAGTCCTGATTTTGAGAAAGATTTCATTTTATACACTTTTGCTTTGGATAACTCACTTGCAGCAGTGCTTACGCAGAGAGAAGAAAGTGGAGAGGATTACCCACAGGGGATTCACTTGTTGATCAATATCCTAGCACATGAGTTCATATTGCAGTTTTTAAATTTCTTAAAAATAAGGCCAATATATTGCATGTATTGGGGGGGATGAGGGGTTTAGGGAGGAGGGTTAGGGGTTTTTATAAGGATTAGGGTATAAAAATGGGTGGTGGGGAGATTTCAGGTATTGGGAGGGGGTTTCAACAAAAGGATTTTGGACCAATATCTACAGAAATTAAGGGTATTCTTTAATATTCCATGATTGTACGTGCTATGTGAGAGGTTCACTGAGTGAATCCCCCGTGGGAGTACCCCATATCCTTGATGAGCACTGGTTTGCAAGGTGTAGAATTGAATTACCCTGCTATTGATAAAAATGTGTATGCAATCTTTAAGGTGGTAAAACAATTTAGACCATACATCCTCAAGAACAGAACCAAAGTGATTGTTCCTCACCAGATAGTTTGAACTCTTTTCATGTAGAAAGAATTAGGAAAAAGGAGAGGAAATTGGGTAATAGCTTTACAAGAATATGACTTAGAATTTAAACCAACCACTATCATCAAAGGACAAGGGATTTGTAAGTTAATGGCTGAAATTCAAGATAAGGAAGACACTGATTGGGAGAATAAGGATGAGTTACATATTATTGACGTGTGTCCAATATTTACAGCCCCAAAATCTTGGTACAGAGATCTGATATAATATATCCAACAGGTATATTTACCTGAACACTATAATTCTAAACAAAGAAGAGCACTACGCTTGAAATTAGCATCTTATCAGATAATTGATGGAGTTCTTTTCAGGAAGAACTATTATGGAGTGTTTCTAAGATGTCTGGAACAAGAGGATGCATCTAAGGTTGTTAAAAAATTGCATGATGGGCTTGCTGGAGGGAATTTTTCATGAGATACTACTGTACACAAGATCTTAAGGGTTGGATATTACTGGCCAACCTTTTTTAAGGATACTCATGCTTATGCAAGGAAGTGTGACACATGCCAAAGAAGTGGTGAGAGACAAGCAAAGGAAGTTGGACCATTGCAACCAATCATTGTTTCTGAACCATTCGAGCAATGGGGAATTGACATTATTGGAGAAATCAATCCAAACTCTTCATTGCAACACAAATATATCCTTACAGCCACATATTATTTTACAATATGGGTTGAAGCGATCCCATTATGAAAAGTGAATGAAGATGCAGTCATGGACTTCTTACAAGCAAATATTATGATCAGGTTTGGGGTTCCAATTTCCTTGGTTTTTGATAATGCATCTTACTTTTCGTAAATTAAAGTTACTGAATTTGCTAATGAGAAAGGAATAAAATTACATTATTCTGATAATTACTATCCACAAGGTAACATTTTAGCTAAATCGACTAATAAGAATCTCATTATAATTTTAAAGAAAACTATCATAGAAAATCAGATAAGTTGGCATGTAGCTTTTCCAAATGCACTATGGGCTGATAGGGTCACACCCAAGAATTCCTTAGGTGTGTCACCTTATACTTTAGTTTATGGTAAGGAATCTATTCTACCCCCTAACATTTTGTTTCCATCCTCTCAATTGTCCCAAGCATATAGAGGATCAGGTAGTGAGGTTTTACAAGCTTGAATCAATACCTTACTGAGATTAGAAGAGTCTAAGCTCAAGGCTAAAGAGAGATTCAAACACCAGCAGGAGATTGTGAAGAAATGGTTTAACAAATGTAAGTTCGAGAATATAAGATATGAAGTTGGAGATTTGGTTCTCAAGTTGGATCATCCACATGACAAAAAGGGAAAACATACTAAATTCCAACATCTTTGGATTGGCCCATTTTAGATTGCTGCAAAACTAGGCCCCTCAACATATAAGCTACAGGATTTACAGGGGTGGGAGGAGAATCTTCCTGTAAATGGTTTGGTTCTCAAACCTTACTTTACCTAGTGCCTTAAGAGTCATTTGTACATAAATAATTTTTGTGTTTGATTTGATTTTATTGTAGTTATGTTTTCTTTTTTGCTACTGATTTGCTTTCTTTGCATTTGAATTATTTCAGTTTTGCTTTGATTTAGTTTAGTTTTATTTCGAATAATCCAGCACAACTTTTGGTGCTTTGGGGACATTGGAATTTGGATGAACTACAAATGTTTTAAACCAAAGAACTGCTCATTGGGATTTATCTATGTCTAAATATTTTATTATGACAAGGTTCTTTAATTTAATAAGAGTATTGAAAGGAAGTAATTTGAAGAACACATTGAGGTCCTATGTTTAAGCCCTGTTAAATAACTGAGGTAGGATAAGTCTGGAATAGTATTTTGAGGCTCCATGCACTTCATGTTAATATCTTTCATAGGAAGCTTGTAGCAAAGGACCCACAAAAAGGAAGCAGGATGGGCAGGTGTATGGTATTCAAAATTATCCCATGCCACAAATTAAAGCCAAAAGGCTTAAAGAGTCGAAATTTCCCAGAAAGAAAGTATATATCAAAAGGATAAAATGAAATCATGAATCTATAAATGGAGGAATTGCTCAAAGGTTCTTCTCCATCTGTGAGCTGAAACAAATTATCACTCACAAAAAAGGACATAATGGATGGAAGAACCTAAAATCATATCTCAAATGCATAAGGAAGCAATTTGGAAAGACTCAAAAGACAAAAGTCTAAAAGCATCAAAAGAATGAAAAAGGAATGGGAACGAGGAACAAAAAAATATGCTTTTCCACACTCTGTTACAATCCTATGGTGTCTTAATCCAAAAGAAACCAAAGGCAGAAGCAAATGAACCTCATAGTTTGGCCTCATAAGAGTTATCAGGACTTTGAAAACATGGTTACCCTACCCTATTCGACTACAATAAATGTTAAGTTCTAAATATTACATTCCTAGAAAGGTCTAGATATCTTAAATAAATATTGAAAAGATTTGGGATGATGTTGGTTTAACATAATTCCATCAAACAGTTTTGGGTCGAAAAGTTAGTTTTCCAGAGATCCGTGTTCACCATCCAGTCACCAATTGTTGCTGCTACAACTATCACCCCCCCAAAAAAATATTTTTTAGGGCCCCCCTTTAAATTCTTAGCTTTTGGTTTTACTTACACCTTTTTTTCACTATGAAAGCCATCATTCATGACACGGTTTCACCCTGAGAAAATTCAAAAAAGTGTGTTTTTTCACTAGGAGAGAAATACTTTTTGATTCGTTGCAACGGATGATTGTCAATGTTTTCTCCAATGCAGTGGATGAATTTCAATGTTTTCTCTGATACAACAGATGATTTTTATTGTTTGATCCACAACATTAGATGGATTTCTCTTTTTTGAACGAGCACTTTTCACCTTATTTTAATCCGATTTGTTGGAAGTTTTTTGAGTTTCTCATCGACTCAGTGGAGGCTTCACGCTTTTATCATTGAAACTTTTCTCGATTATTTTTGATCTACCACTTCGGATTATTGTTTGATATTTTTCCACAATGCCGGAAACATTTTTCCTTCCCTGCCTAACTTTCAACGTCTTTTTATTTTGTTGTTTTCCACCTACTATGTCGGAAAAGTCTTCATATTTTTGTCGCTGCAGAAGATATGTTTTGAGTTTTTCATCCGATGGTTTTTCCCGAAGCTGTGATGTACATTACATAATGTTTTTGATTTCTAGACACAACCAGCAACAAAATTTTTCTTTTATAATCGGTCTCCTCCGTCGGGTGGTTTAGCTAGAGACGAGCCAATCATAGCGGTAAGGTTCTGATGTTTGAGCCACCACTATCAGGGTTTTTCCCACCTCGCACGCTAATTTGGTGCCTTCGATGTGATTTATTCTTGTAGCCATTATGACATTGGTTTCGTACTCATGCGGTGTAAATTTTCACCTACCACATTAAATGATTTTCCCCATTTTCTCATATATATTGCTAATAGGGGTCATCGCCTTAATTATCTTTTACCTGTGGGTGTTAGGATTTGGTGAAATTTGTGGATTTTACCTGTATTGGACATCCATTACGATGTGAATATTTCCATATAGAGCTCACGTGGTATTTTGGGCACTACATCTTCAATAGTCTTCGAACTGAGATTTCCAGGTAGGATTTGATCTGATTTGCATCTTTTTGATTGGTGAGGTGGTTAGGTTGCGACCTGTCATGGTTTGATAGGTGACACATCTAGGTTTTGTGCGAGCTAGGGTTTATTGTGTTGGTATTTGATTTTAAAGGATCCTTCTCCTCAACCCCTCATGTTGTTTTAAGCTGTCTACCTTTTGATCTAGCTGACTCAGGTCTTATTTTTCTACCTGATCCCAATCCATTCCCTACTGTTTCCATTTCATCCATGGTTTTCCCATAGCACTAGATGCGTAGTGATGAATCCGAGATGGCCCGGGTTTTTTGCCGACCATTTCTTACCTGGTTCATGTTTTTATGTGGTGATAGGGGTTTGCAGGATTTTGAGCCATGCGAGCCATGTGTGTTTTGTTTTTCTTCTACCTTGTCTCCTTGTCGAGGGGTATTGGCCCTGGTGGTCAAAGCCATGGAATCACTGCATTTTGGAATTTTAAATTGGTACCTGCAAGCCGTAAGTATTGTAGGGGGGTCATGCTTAGGGTTGTGCATAAGAGACAGTTTTGATAAAACCCTGTCATGTACATGAGAATGATGGGTGAGTATTTTCAACTCCTTAAACTGAGCTCTCCTGTGAGTTTTTCCTGGCTTTAACCTCACTAGGATCTGCTTCCCTATTTTCAAGTGTGCCATAGGAGTCATTTTGTTGGCATGAGATATTTTACAGCACATAGTCGCGCCGATGGTAAAGGAGATATGGTAAAATATACTGGTTAATTTTGTTCTGCTAAGAGAAATAATGGTTTCCTTATATGCATTAAAAATTTTACAGTGTTGTTTCATTTCTGATATATATGATGCATGTGTTTTCTAAATGTAAGGATGCTAAGACATTTTATTGTTTTTCTATAGGCTCAGTTTGTATATGACATCATGCCTAATAAAGGAAAGAATAAATCCAATTTTGCAAACGATGAATCAGACATCGAAATCACACCGAGAGTAGAGATAATGTATGAGGACACTAAATCTGTCACTGGAACCGAGCCTGAGTACAAGTGTGGGAAGATTTATCATATGCTTTAAGATAAGAAAGTTCCAGAAACAGGCTTGGAGGATCTAAGCTTGTATGACAATGTACTGAGATCAGGAATCACAAAGGTGTCCACACTACCATAACTGTTCCCTTTCTCTAAGGTCATTGGATGGATTCTGTCTAAGGCTAATGCAAAGGGGATTATTGTGTACAATATTGAAGATAAGGGATTTTCCTCTTTCACCCATGCTTTTATAGCTAAAGATTATGGTTTTCCAACCTCATAAGTTAGCAACAAAAATGATTGGATAAACAGTCTAACCATTGACTACATTGGAGTGGCAAAGATGACAATAGCTGAAGGAAAGTCTTTCCGCCAAAAGGCATCCGAGGAGTATGAAACTGCCAGTCTCTGCATCCCATACAGGCTGGTGGCCCTAATGCTAAACATGATATTTGATAGAGTAGATGGAAGCTTTTACAAGATTGGGTGGATACCAATAATGTAACATGTAACCATGGTGGGGATTGTGTTCAATTTGGTAGATATCATAGCAAATAGTTTTCCCCCCTGCATAACTACAGCACAGGAAGAGTTGCACAGACGGAAATCTGAATTTTATATGGCATCCTTTCTAATTGATTGTATACTTTTCTTTCATCCATTTGAGAAGTTAAACTGTAGTTGGAAAGAAGGTAAAGCACCTATCTATGCAGCATACCAGATCCTGTGGGATCACAAATATCATAGTTATTACAAGCTAATTTCTGAAGAGTTCTTAATCCCATTGTACTAGTTAGTTTTTCTTGAGGAGTGTAAATTCTTGTTTGAAGGTGCTTTCGAGTACTTAAAGGAATTTGGAGACTACTTCTTTTCTAAAGAGGGAACCTACTTAAGGATGTATGGGGGAACCAAAGCCCCTTCTCTGCTTACCAAATATTCCACTAACTATATAGTACATAAACAAGCAGCGAGACATCTCTTCTTGGATGGTTTTAGGAGATATTTGTTTGAGATGAAGAAGGCTGTGTTACAACTGATGCCATTTTATGTCGATAGTTATAAGTTTTCCAAAGTAAAAAGTGCACCAGAGTTTGTGAGAGAGCTAGAAATATTTCATTTCAGTGAAAAGAGTTTTCACATAAATGAATCTCAAGGAAAAGTTACAGCACACCATGCACTCCTAAAATTGAAATTAAAATACGTTGATCATGTTGATAAAGATGAAGAAGTATACTGAAGTGATTGCAATATGACCACTCTGAAAAAGTGGTTCAGGAGGAAGACCACAGTGTCTATAGGAAAAGTCAGTAGCAGCAGTAATCCCGAACATAAAGGACAGGACAAGGAAGATGCACAGAAGAAAAAGGAATGAACAACATGAATATTGGCAGAAGGCGCAAAGAAACTCTCGGCCGAAGAGGCCAAGAGAGAAAAGTAAGAGGAGGAGCAAAGAAGGAAATAAGAGGAGCAAAAATAGAATGAGGTAGAAGAAAGAATGAAAATGGAATTAGCAAACAAATAAAAGGAGGAAGCTGAGAAGATAACAAAAGAACACAGATGGAAAGAGAAAGAGGATCTATATAGGGAAACTTAGGACCGTAATATTACTCAGGATAATCCCGAAAGTCTCCCTTCCACCTCAGGAGATATACTAACAAGAGGTCACCTCCCTATTGTTGATTTGGGTTTGGTACCTTTCACTCCGTCAAAGCAACATGAAGTTGGAAAGTTGGAAAATGTATTCTTTGACCCCAAGAGGAAGTCAATTTCCTGTAGATTCAAGAAAAATTTGAAAATGGGTACTCAACCCGAAGTTGTAAAGAATGTAGAGGAGGATCCAGAACAGATGACCTCATTGGGTATTGCAACTGCACAGGTGAATTCCTATAATGTTAGTAAGCTAAAAGGAGTAATTGATTAATATGAAGATAAAATGGCACAAATGAAGGAAACCCTGAGGAAGGAGGAGAGAGTAGGCTGAGAAGAAAAGAGGAAGTATGATGCCACTCTTTTAGACTTAGAGAAGCTTCAACAGGATTACCGGATTTTGGAGGCAGAAAGGGATGCTTTGAAATTTTCAAATACTACCCTTGGTGAAGAAATGAAGGATCTAGAAGGTAAGATGGCAGAGATGGAAATACAAAGGTCCACAACTAACAAGCAAGCGAAGGAGTCTAAAGTTCAAATTGAAGAACTAGAAGCATATAATACTACCTTAGAGGTACTATTGAAAGCAACTAATGAATATAAAATGGACATAGCCCCTCTTAGAGAGCACACTCTTGCTCAGAGGTAAGATATATAAAGTTCAGGTGAAGCTAGCAGAAGAAATTTATAGAATTAAGCAAGTAGAATCCATATTATAGGAGATCTTAGGGATATCTACTAAATTCAAAAAAGACTCAGGAAATTGTAGAAACTATACAAGGTTGATTGACCTAGTTGGAAACTAATAAAGAATTTCTGGAAAACGTACCTATGAAGAGTCCAAAAATGTTACAGTTTGAGTATGATATCATGAATTTTAGTAGTAAGGCTGCTGAGAGACTAATGGACATGATCAAGAAAACTATGGACAAATGCATGGAATTCTACACAAAAGTGCTTACAACACACAATAGATGCCATACATCTTCATCAAAAAGGTTGCAGGAGTTTCCAGCCCATAAGGAGCATTTGAAGTACCTGCATGACAGGAAGCAAGAGGACAAACTTCATATACATTTGGTTAAAGGCCTGAATGAAAAGGTGGTAAAAGGTTTGGTGGCTCAAGCTGCATTTAGTAATTTCCTGTTGGAGGATCATCTTAGAGTAACTCCCAGAGGGTTGTAGATATAAAATCCCAGCTTTCCAAGCACGAGGTCACAGTTAGATTTTGAGACCATAGCTATAGATGTTGTTGCTTGGAAGTAGTTCATGAATGGAGTGATTGGGCCCACTTGATTTGTTTTGTCTTATTCACATATGGAAATTTTATTGTAATATTTTGTATCTATTCTATTTTCCTAGTGATCACACTAGAGGATGAAAAAAATACAAACATATTGGAAAGAGAGGAGTTGACTTATCATTGCAGAAAACTCCCCCTTTTTCACATAAGATTTGGTCTAATTTCATAGATTCTATGGGAAGAAATATGTAGCATAACAAGTCTTGGTATTCTGCAATGATATGGAATCACACCCTTTGGGGCATCCTGCAAGTCTAGCACTAATCCTTCCTTTCGAATTTAGCTTATTCTTTAATTATAAACCTATAAATTTGTCTCCTTGGCCAAATATTTTCTTCTTCGAAGCTATTGCACAACCCTATTTTTCCACAAGCTTAACTCTGCAACTAGCTTCCCGCACCCTTATTCTCTCTGCACTAAGTTTTTCTGCAATGGATAGGTTCTGTAGTTTCCTTTCCGCAAGAGTTACAGATTGCGTATTGTGGAACCAACTTTTCCAAAGTTGAACTTCCACAAATTTCCTTCTGCAAGTTTACTTCCTCAACTTTTACCACCGTTGATTTCATGCGGGATACTTTTGACCGATGATATGAAATCAAATGCAGGACACATCTTATCCCTATGGGTCTGTTACCTTATTTACACCTTTTTCCTTGCAGATTTCCTCGTCATATCTCTACAGATTTAATATTTGTACGTCAATTTGTTCTCTCCTACATATCTATTTTCCCCATTCTTGTTCCCTTCATGATTGTTTCTCGTCATCGATCCATCTTATCCTTTAAACAATATTGTCCAATTTCTATCAAACATGACCTTTGTGTGGACTGATCAGATGAATTCGATTAATAATTCTCACCCGAATTTACCAAGCTTGATGCCATGTTCCCCTATAACAATGTTTAATGGACTGATTCATGATTTAGTTAGGTTCTAAATTTAGCCGAACCACTAAATATAATCAACCCATCCAATGGTCCCTTCAGCACTCAAGGAAGAGAGGAATTCAACCTTCGATGAACTAGATATTATAATAATTCCACATCTAGCCTCTATTGTTATTCTCAGGGATAATTCAACCAGCTAAATCATCCACTGTCATTAGATCTCCATCAAATTCAATTAATGCTGGACTCGAAATAAACAAATTCGATTGAAATTAAAATTTTGTATTCACCCTCTATAGTTAACTCACCTGCTAGTTGAATCTATGGAATCATTGAGGACCGTTAGATCTAGATTGATGGTGGACCTCAAATATCATAAGGAAAATTTCATAATAATTCCATGCACACCACAGTTTTTTTATTCGCGCTAATTCTCCCAATGGAATCGTCATCAACCGTTGATCTAGATTCACGGTCAATATCGTATGTTGATCTTAATCCCCTTTACAACAATTAATTTCAAATTTTGTAACTCAACTCCCTTTTTTATCCTCCTTTCTTTTCAACCCGCGAAATTCCTTCATGCCATTGATCTTCCCACCTTCATATCTCCACCACACGATCCTCAAACATATGCATGAGGAATATAATCTTATCTCCTTTGTAATTGTAACTTGCAGAATTTATACTCAGCCGTAGATATGGTTCTACCATTACATTAACCTTCCACAAAGGAACATACTTAAGCTTTGTTTATCATCGATCCTTGCAGTGATCGATCATTGATCCAGAACCCTACAACAAGGTATTAGAGACACTTCAAAGTTTCCTTAGCAAGATACTTTCAACAAGGTCCCAAGGATACTCTCTTCTTTAACAATACCTCGGATATATTTCCTAATGAAGGGGTTAGTACCACATTCTACATCTTTCATATTTGATAATTATACTTGAAGTTCATCTTCAATGAGGCTACCTAAGTCATTCTTAACCATTTACAAGATTAGTACTTACTTTTCAATTGCAATATAAGAAACACCGCTAAGTTATTACTAGTGCCCCTTCAATACTGCCACCAAGTACCTTTCTAGTGGAGGTCACAAAGAAAACTATCTTCACATATCACCTAAAATGTTGCAATAGGAAAATATAAGTTATATGCAACAATTCCCATTTAACCGAGAATAAAAAAAGGGTCATAACAACATATCACTTTTCACCTCATTACAAACCATAATTCTTCTCCAAAATCATTCAAGAAGCCATTATTCATCAACTAAAACCACTTATACAACGACCCTCATGCATACATGATCATCAATTCATAATACCTTAACCTATTTCAGTCCTATATAAATCATGTAATGTCCACTAAAGAAAACCATACCTGCATCAAATACCATACAAGCATCCCTTGTAGTACATCAATCAACTCATCAGCCATCATATACCCATTAGAATACATCGATCATAATCCATCAATTTAATACACAACTAGAGTACATAACCCCAACACATCAGGCAAAAGATGATTATCATTTAGGGTGTTTCAACAGAACTAGTTGTTCCCAAAAGGTAACAGGGTTGAAACTTATAGCTCTATTTTGTAGAGCAACTTGGTATCCATATTAAACATTCCAAACAAAACTTTTATGGCTAGAACAAAGTTTTTTCCATAATGCAACAGAACTAGATGTTCCCAAAAGGCGGCAAGGTTGAAACTTGTAGATCTGATACCACATGTAACATACCCATATAACCTGCAAACATGCATAAAAGAAAATTATTTTGTATAAGGCATGGCCATGAATATTTACTTAATTAAAATATTTCTAGGATTTAATTTTTCCACCTTCCACAATCTGCCTTTCCGCCTTCCACTGCGGACAATGGGAATCAAAAACTTAACATGTGTCGAGATCATTTATCTACACTTTTTCCTTTTGCACTCCGCCTTTCTGCCTTCCATTGTGGAATGTGGGAATAAAAAACTTAACCTATGATGGAATCATTTATCCACATTTACACCTTTCGCATTCCACCTTTCCACTTTCCACTGCAGACTGCACAGATCAGAAACTTAACCTGTGATGGAATCATTTATCTACATTTCTTCCTTCTGCATTTTGCCCTTCCTCTTTTTTCCGCGGACTATGGGAATCATAAACTTAACAAACATCACCTTCGTTTGTTCACCTTCCAGTTTCCTCCTTTCGCCTTTCATAGTTGGACTCTGGATCGAAAAAACCAACACTTGGCCTCATTTCTCCTTCTGATTTCTGCCTCCCTCCTTCCGCCTTCCCTTGCGAACTCTGGGGTACGGAAACATACACTTTATCTTAGAATTTATGGATTTCTTTACCACTTTCACCTTCCATGGGAGGATTCCGAGGTGTGGAAAACCGGATTTTGCTCCAATTATCTTTTCTGCCTCCCATCCTCCGCCCTTTGCAGGTGGATTCTGGGGTGCAGAAAACCAACATCATGCCTTGTTCTTTTCTATTTTCCACCTCATGCCTACTGTATTTTGCATGCAAATTTAGGGGTGTGGAAACAATTAAATTAGATGCATTTTGACTTTGTAACCAGGATTCTAGCCTTCATGAACTTAAGCAAACTGCATGGGAAACCAAAGGGCCTATGCAGATGTAAAAAGCAGGAGAGTATAACCGCAGTAAAATCTACTTAAATTTTTACACTATCCTACTATGTATTTACTTAAGTGAATTCAAGATGATGAATTCTCAAGTAGGTTTCAGTGGCTATTTTCCACACTTTCCTTCACGGTTTACCTTCATCTAAGGATGAACATATTGTATAGGGACTTCCCTAAGCTGGGTAGGGTTTATCCCATTCAACACTTAGGATTTCTACACGAGTCCCTTACAACTGGATGCTAGTAGTAGAACAATAATACAACTGAATACTCATCTCAGGACAATAAATACCATAATTAGAAAGGTTAGGTGACCAAGGGGGAAATATCACACCCCTTGAAAAAAGCTGGCTTCTATGACCACAGAGGCCATATACCAAATACAGCGATAGACTTTCAGCCAAGTAGAAGTAATAAATTTTTAGGGAAACTATAACAACAGGAAGTTTTCAATGAAGTAAAAACAGAGTAGGTGCATTACTTCTTCCATGATCTATGTATCCAATGTAGTCATAACTAATTCTTAACCGAATATGAATACTACTCTTTGGAGAATGATAAGACCTATATGCAAAGCATCAAACAGAGTAGGTGTATCATACCATTATTAAGTCATCTAACTGATGCAACCCTATTCATTCCAAATAGGGCATGAGCATGCAACGATTCATGAGAAAGGATCCCATCAATAGACTTAGGGTTTTTCTTTATCATTTTTATCAACACACATTCACACACATAGATATTCCCTGAGCTCATCAGTCAAAGGAAATCATACAACATACAAGTAACTCAATACAGAGCAATAATACCCCCTTTTGAGTTACCATTTTACTAGAGTCAAGGAACAATCATTTAAACTGTGTATGAGTAACCCATTCATAAGCATCATTCCTACCAATAAAACTAAATATGCTCTTTATCATTTCATTGATATTGAAAACACATATTCACACATAAACATCATATTTAGAGTTCAATAGAATGGCAGAAAACAAACCCAACGATGAAACATGTTTATAATGTGAGCCACAATGAAATGGGAACAACCACGTTCCACCCAACCATAGATTAGGAACATATGTTCTCTATCCTTAATCACCCTCGAGCTAACTATGCGTATCGAGAGTGAAGGCGGCCAACCTCAGATCTAGTTTCTCAGTGTGAAACCACTTCCTATCCCCGCATATCCATACGCAAGGGTTCCTTCCCCCTTTTATAGTTTTGATTCTAGGTCTTTTGCAGCTACGGTCCATTCTCCACGGCATCCCCCTCAACCACTACATTTCTCTTTTTCCATGGCATTCCATGTGCCATTATGACGTTCTAATTCATGGTGTGCTTTTTGAGGTTAACCCTTCTCGCTTTCCCCCACTCTCACACACATAGTCTTCTCATTTAACATGGTTTTCCCCTTCATTCATTGTTTTATTAAAAGTAAATGTTTTGGTCACATGTTTCCTTCAAGGACCCATTGGGGGTTTCGTGAACCAACCAATATTAATACAATAAATTAGTAAAATAATATTACATAAATTGTTTTTCAGTTGGGGGATATTAGAATCACAAAATGGAGAACCTTTGATTCATAGAAGAAATTAATTGACATCCCATTAAAAATGTGCACCATATTTGGAAATTCCCTTCCTATAGGTTGCAATATAAGCTGAGTTCTGCACTTTTTCTTTACTGGTATGCAGCTATAGGTGTCCTTCTTTTAGCTGAACTAGTATCACCAAATCTACTCAACCATCCCAATGTTTGGCAATCAATACACACGAATGATGGCATCCAACTCCATATTCATCCTTGATAATATTGGCATAGATTACTCCATATTAAATATTACTCATTAGTAATAAATGGATGTGTTAATTTAAATATTATTTATAAACACTGATTTCTTTAATCTATTAATAACATAGTTGAAAACACAAAAAGAAAGATTTATTTAATCTAGTAATAACAAAGCAACAAGCTTAAAATGAAAGTTCAAATTTATAGTCTATCACAATTATAGAATCACAATATAAAAAAAATTAAAACCATAGAAATGAAAACCAACTAACATGTGTTGTACCTACGGTATCATCAACAACTTCCCTAATAACACCTCACTTTGACAATGCATGCTTACACTGAGAAAGGGCCTAAAAATTGTGGGAGTGATTAATAAACATGCATAAAATTTGAGATACAAAATAAAACTAATCAATATACAGAATAATTTGATCCCTTAGTTTCCTATGGATGGTTGAGAACTTGACAAATATCCTCATTTTTCACTCCTAAAACCCCTAACAAGCAATGGCATAGTGCAAGTTGCACTTCTCCAAAACAGGCAATCTATGCTAGAGTAACAAGTCTTATTTAGATAGAACACAAAAAAAAAAACTCTTCCCCACATGAAAAGATCCCACAATTACTCACGTGAGACCTCCACCTTTAGAAAACTTATGTCTAGAAATTGGAGTTTATGTAGTAGGGAAAATATATTATTACAATTCAGACACAAAATAAAATACTTGTCATAATCAAAGAGAAACAAGTTTAGTTTTTTGTTGTCAGCCTATGTAGTTGGACCTCCAAATGAATCTTCTAGAAAACAATCAGATATGGAAGCAAAAAAATAAGGAAGAACATGCAGCTAGAAGGAAGAACTTGCCCGGTCTCTTAGATAAAAACAATGGTGAGATAATTGCAGTGACCTATGGACACTGTCACATGTTTGGGATGTTTTATTAGGATTTTCCTTCATGCCCCAGCTTCAAGTACATGCATCCAATCGACCTCAATTTGAAATTTAAAAAGAAGAATGTTATGCCACCCAGTCACACACTCAATTTGCTTGATTATGATCATGCCACTGTACAGGACACAAAGTATTTACCGTTCAACTTAAAGAAATAAGAATCAATGTCTACTTCTTTTTTCCCATATCCCCACCCAAATCAATTGGTACCTTGTGCTTTGACTAGCTATGAAGGAATCCTTTTCTTTCTTTGACTTTGAATCCCATCCCTTTTTTGAGGAAACCTCGATAAAACAACTGACTTATAATATGGAAAAGCTTGAAGGTTTGTTCATCTGAGGTCATAGTCAATGAATATTTCTTAATAGTTGCAAACAATGATCAGTGAGAAAGGAAGTAGTGAAGCAAGGTTGTGAGGGTTACATGAGCTTAAAATATAGGCATAGTAAGCAATAGATTCATAGCGAGCAAAATCACTATTTTAATGTCAATTTTAGGTGGTAAATACCCCTTAAATACAACCTTTTCTTAACCTTGATGGATTTAAATCACTTGGATGGCCCCATATGGACACAATATGATATATTCTCACATACACATCGAGGAGGTAAAATATCAAGTCCCAATGTGGTAATCTAGGATCCCCATCAAGGTATACATTGAGGTCTAATATGTCACTCCCTATACAAGGTCCATTGTACAGAACACAAAGTAAAAATGAAAAAATGTGTTTTGGAGCTTTGTATATCTGAATCTTATGTTGTTTTATGACAAAATGTTGTATATAATTTTACCTTTTGTGTAGCGGGGTTTAAGCTGGGAAGAATAGGGGGACTGGTGCAATCAGCTATGGTTAGTTTATCGTTGCATTTATCTATTGTATAAGATGGTTTTTTTCATAAATATATTGTATACATAAATATTGTTTGTCATTATTTCTATGTTGTTGTGATTTGTTTCTAGGTCCAGACTTAGAGGATATTTAATATGTGGAATCCCTACCCAACTTTAAAAGTAATGCCTTTCCTACCGAGCGCTAGACTAAGAACCTTCTACCAAAATCAAGAACCTATACCACTTAATCTTCACAGATACACTTTAAAACAAATAAAGAAAGGTTCATAAGTGCTCTCCCTCTTAGTTATGATATTACACACAACAATTTCTAGTTTAATAAACAAGATCACATATATTTCTTACCTATTATATCTAGTTATTCACCATGTTGTGCAACACATAGTTAATTATGTAAATCAACCTCTAATTTAAAAACTCAATACTTAAATGGCCAGTCCAAACCCTCCTACCAACCCTTCGCTCTTTTCTATATATAAACCTTCTATCCTACAAAGAAAAATTAAGTACATTCCCAATGAATACTTGAAGGTTATGCCAAGATTCAAATCTAAGAGATGTAGGAATTCTTACCTTTTTCTTTAGATTAAGATCAATACTGAAAAGTCCAAAATAAAAGAACAAGTAGTTGTTTGAACTTATCAATTATTATCAAAACAAAATATCAAACCAATGACACAGTAACTAAAATTATGCACCATAAGTTTAAGTTTCTTCTTGATGATATTTTCTTATATTTTCCCCAATATTCCTGATAAATTTATTCGTAGTCCCTACACAATATATTCCCTAAAATGATGTTTGCAGCATTGGACTTCATGTATATATTACAATGTATATATTGTCAAAGGCATGATTAATTTCGATGGAATCAAAATGATGTTTGTAACCTAGGTGAATATGATTCATTACTTAAGGAATGCACAAAAACAATCATAGGGTTACTTACATAATTTGGGAGAAAAACTATCAGTTCTAAAGAAGAAAAATCTCTCGTGCATTTAACACACAACATATTGGTGATTTGAATATATATAAATCTAGTGAGGAAACACTATAATCATTTTTGGGATTAAATTGATCATGCATATCAAGTTATCTAAGTGACAATATCAAAGGGGTTCATACCTATAACTGACATTAGAAAGGGTCTTGGCTAACTATTCAAACACAATCTTATCGTGTTATCCTTCTTTGTGGATATTACATATATATATATGGAATATTATTGTCTCATAGAGTAAATTAGGAGGTAACCACCTGTATATTAGGGGGAAGTTCATCGCTCAACCAAGTATGGTGAAGGAGTTCCAAATTAGTGTTTCAATATCACATAAGAGGAAATAAACTGGAATGGATTAATTCCAAAGTGGTTTAACCACAGGTTGGTGAGCCAACATTTTTTGTTAAAAGAGGTTGTCCTATCCCTTGGAAACTGGAAAAAAGGATGAAAATGGGATTGAAGTCTTGAAGATTATCCTTAATAGTTTCATCATCGAATTCAAAATTTATTCACTTCCAGCAATATATTTATGACACAACAAGTAATTTTGAAGGAACAAACCATGGTGGATTTTAGCTAATGGATTACACATTAAAATATTTACTCTGATAAGTTGAAAAACAAAGCATGTAAAGCTTTAAATCTGAATGCAGATTCCACTCCATGTACATGACTAGTGTCCTATATAGACTTTGTGGTCTCGACTCTCCATTCTATCATAATTCATAATTCAAAAAGGATTAAATATAGGCTGCAATTCACACTAGAGATGTAACATGCGTGCATAAGAATATTCCAATAGATTGCATAAGTTTCGTGGTCATATATCATATGTTTACTTAAAAAAAAAATTCAACGACTAAAATAAACTCATTGATGCTTGGGACATGAATTATGCATGGATGCCATAACTCAATGTGAGTGAAGCTCCAGTAAGAAGTCAACAACATAAATATAAGAATAGATTCAATATCCATTTATACTAATTTGATCGATATGACCTTATAATTTTGTTAAAGTAGTCATATACTACCTCTCTAGTACATTCTTTGTGATCATTGATAATACTTCCTAATATGACAAGATCATGGAAATTAAAAATAAAGTAGTGACTCAGGTTTCTTATCACAGCTACCTAACCAGTTCAAATCCTTCCTGTACCATGCAGAAAGAGGATATGACTATTACCAAGGTCAGTCAATATATACTAAGTGGTTGTAAGATTTAAGTGCACTCCTCTCAAGACTTGCAAGACTTAAGATCAATCCTTCTTAGATAGGGTCATGTGATGTCCTTGTTTATTGAAAGAGAAGACGCCCTTGTCCCACTTTTAAATTCTCTTCTGCCACAGAGAATCTAAAATCTTGTTTGAAGAAATTTGAAAAAGGGTATGAAAAACTTACCCTATTCCCAAACTCTAAGATTGATGTATGATGCATTTTGAAGGAGGAATTCCAAGGCTCTGAGATCTGCCCAATTTTTAGAACATATCCAAAGTCCCATCATGAAAGCAACATAATGAACATAAAAGTTTTTATAACATAACCATATCCATAGTTCACTCAATTGTGCCACTAGTGCCATTAAAAATATGCAAAGTGTATCATTGTTAAATATCAGAATCTCAGAGATCCAGGGTGTCTTATTGGATTTGGTTGTGGGATATTTTTTAACTCATCACATAGGTATTTTATTTTATGAAATACATAATTGGGAGAACAGGGTTGACCCTCAAGGATAATATTACTTCTCGTGATCCAAATCCTGCTTGAGGAAGGCACTAGGAGTTCTCTATGGTATGCGACAAAGATGTACTCAATTAAACACTTGAAACTATCAATTAGTGATGATCCTTCCCATCTACATTTTCTATCTCTGATAGAAAGGAGATCCTTCCAAACTTCTTTTGGGAAAATAGAATCTAAAAGGATTTGCTGGATTTTTTATTCATTACATTTGCAAAGGGGGGAAAAACTAGGTCATAGCCAGGACCTTCATTGGAGAATATCCTAGATAATGGCCTTGTTTGACAAGGTGAGACAAAATAAGATTTTTAATTAAAGTGGGAAACGATCTTCTATATTGTTTTCCACCATTGAACCCAAGGTTGTTCCTAAAAAAAAATTGTGAGATAACCTAAGTTGTTGTGTATATACCCAAACTAGATTCATTGACTAAACCATAGAGTCTTCATCCTCAGAAAATATAATAAAATTTATTTGCAATTTTAGAGTAAAAAATACTCGTTTATCATCTATATGTGGATCCAAATGAACAAAACTCCCATCCTTCCATCCTTCTTATTAGAGAGAAGAGTGTCCAGGGGGTAGGAAATATTTCCTGTAGTCTTAGTAATAATACTAGCTCCTCAAAGAGTCTATGTTGTCTTTCACAACTGATCCAGGTGTCCATATCCAATATAACAGTCCTCCCATTCCTTATTTTCGGTAAATCCAATTTCCCACTCTATGGAAAGCCAACCAGGGAAGAATTTGTTGTGGGTTTATGGGGTAGTCTTATCAATTCTTCCAAGGAGAGGGGCTATATATTTATCTTGCATAACCTACTTCCAGATCCCAATATCTTTAGGAAGTTTCCATATTGATGAATATGTTGTGAGAGCCCTACCAAATTTATTATTATGCTTCATTCCTCAACAACCTAGCTGCTTAGGTCTAGCAAGTATTTTTCATTTGACAAAGGGGATGGTATCCTTTACTCTGTTACCCTTTCATAGGAAATTGAAATATTTTATTCTTATATTTTCTAGGATTCTGACATGGACACATGGCAAATAATACTAGCTCATTGGTGTGGCTTTTAAAACATATTTAATAATGGATAAGACTACATCCTTTTGATGGCCATCTGGAATACCATCATGAAATATATTTTTCAATATTTCCATAAAGACATACCTAATCATGGAAGTTATATTCATTGGGTTTGATATTGATCCCAATATAATTCATACAAGAGTTGATTTCCACTGATGTAAAGGGTAATAATTCCATTAGGTTCATTTTTGAATTCTTAGATATGCCATGAAAAGAAATAGAAAGATTGAGATAGTTTATATCCATTCATGTATATGAGAAATAATGGTTCATAACACATTTTAATTCCTCTGTATCTCTTTTTATGACATTTCCAAGAATAAATGCATCAGTAATGGACATTCGTTCCAATTGACACTCCCTTGATTCTTTTAGGACTCTTTAAAAAACCCATCAAACTATTGAGGTCATCAACAACCAATGTAACCATTGGATTATCTCATTAACACCATCATCACTCCATTCCATTTTTGTCTAATTCTAGTTTGACAGAGATGGAGATGCATCATTTTGGTGATAGAGAAAATATTCAAACCAAAATTTGTGGTGAAAGGGGTAAGTGTGTTCATTTATTAAAGGATTTATGAATATTTACATCAAAATATAGCAAATCCCAGAATGTTGATTCAATCTGAGTTTTGACTGGTAAGTATTTTAATTTCAGTCTACAGTCTACAGTCAAGAGAATGGAAATTTTTGTTTGCATAGCATCAATTGGTTTCTTAAGTCAGAACATGTCATGACTCATATAATCATAAAATGCAGTGAATTAATCAATAAACATTAATAAAACATGTTTACCTCTTTGAGAAAGTTGATGCTGCATTTTATTATTAAATAAGGATACATAATTTTCTGAGTCAAATGCAACATCAACATTTGCAAAGGAAAATCAATAACATTTATAAATAAAAATAAAACAATGAAATATCTACTTACTTGTGGACCATTTCCATAAACTTCTCGTCATATAGAAACTAGAGAATGAAAAACATGAGTTCCCCTCTAAGAGAAGACATGATGGACAACTTTGGCACCCACTAGACGTTAACATGTTTCCTCTCTTAGCATGCTGAGAAAATCCCTTGTTCATTATTCCCTCAGTTGGTGTGCGAAGAAAATTTCCTATTCATTATTTATTGCCTCACGATCCTTATGCACCATTTATTTTATGTGCAAATATGAAGTCTCTGCAAATAGGATAGCATCGAGAGATCAAAAATATTTTAAGGAAGATATTAGGAAAAAAAGCCAAAAATATCGATCCCAGAGCTAAATCACTTTGATAGGATAAAATCACTAGTAAAAAATATTGTAAGAGGAAATGGTTGGAGCGAGGCCATATAAAGAACAACGAAGAAACATCAGTGTGAGGATGCCAAAGAATTACAATTAGGGTTCAAACTAGGGATAATTTTAAGAACACCCCTAAATTTATATGTGTAATAAATGGTCGAATCTCCCTAATATATAGGAAGAATTGAAGGCTAATTTATCAATAATATAATAGGTATATATAATTTTTTGGATAATATTTTATTCTATTATAGAATCTTGTAAAATTTTGGTGATTGTTTCACTAAATTATAAGATATTGTAAAATATCGGTGAATGTTTCACTAAATTATAAAATAAGGTAAAAACTTAGCAAATCTTCCATCAAATTATAAAACCTTGTAACCTATTGGTGAATCTTTTGCTAGGAAGACTCAGCTTTTGATTTTGTAGATTACTAAGGTGGTGCAATAGAAGAGCACATACCGGAGATCAAATCTCTCAACTCCTAGACCCTCAAATGAATAAATGCATGAATGAGGAAAGGAGGGATTTATTTATAAATTTCACAAGCAATCTTGGCTCACTCACAACTGGAGGTGTCAATGAAACACAACTACACTAACTATATTCAGGGCAAGTGGGGACTCCACTTTTTATCTCATCCTTTAATGGTCCAATGGGCATGTGGGGACCCAAATCCTGACATACCGACAAACTAATAGAATTGAACACTTTATACTATGGAGTGATTATGAACCATTATTACAACGCGGAGTATTATTAATACCCACAACCTTAATATAGTGTATGAATTCCCAATTATCTTATTTTCCAAATATCTCTTTTTTAAGCTACCCTATAAGAAAAAAATAACCGTATTATATGTTTATAGATACAAATGCCACATTTTCCTTTCTTTTATTGACAATCAAAATATGAATCATGCCATTTGATTTAGAATTTTTAGAGTTAGTTAGAAACTTACAATGGTTATTAGAAATAAGATCATATACTAACAAGAATATAAATCACATTAATGCATCGTCATGCGTATCATTATAACTACTATGTTAAATACTATTTTTTTCTCATATAAACTAAGGAGGTCTTTGTATCCATGTCCTTGAAATTTTTGAAAGCATGGAAAATGTGGTAAAATTGTTTTATCACCCTCATTGAATGCAAAAGACTAGATATCAAATAAAACAATTTCTACATCTTAGGTCAAACATACCTTGCACATATTCCATACAATCATAATGGAAATGGAGTATCGTGTTCCAACCAAATCATATATTTATCATACATGACTAGATCCATTTTTGAATGATGACAAACAATTACACATCAAATCACCAAAAAACATTTTAATTCTTAACGACCCTTACAAAAAACAAAATATCGTAAAACAAGTACCAAACCCAACAAATTAGGTCACAAATAAAATGGATGAACTTGGAAATATGACTAAAAATTATAACAGTCATGAAGTTCTCAATACAAATAAAAGAATCTAGCGCCATGCTTTGGACAACTCTACAAGAATATGTCCAAAATAATGACCATTCCACTATAGCCCTGCCATTATAATCAGTGTACATTCATTTATATTACAAACACCCCAAACATCAACAATAACAGACATAAAATATGAACATATACACTCTCATTAACGCCTTACATCCAATAATAATTGCAGAGAAAGATCCTAATAAAAGGACATTTTAAACAACTCAGTCAAATTCAATTTGAATATATAAAATCCAAGTGGTGCCTCTCCATCAAGAGTAGCATACAGTAACAACATATGAATACCAGTCAATAATTAAAACATGATAAGGAATAAAATAAATCATATATTTTGAGCATTATAAAAATTTCATGGAACCAATACTACTAGGATAGAATAAAACCCTAATAATAACAAATGAGCCCTAAGAATCAAGAGTTCCCTAGAATTCAACAAGACTCAAAAATCATTCATGATAAAAAAACATGATAACAGGTAAATTTACAATATAATAATCAATTGTAGATGTGGATAAAAAGCATAAATAGCATGATAAAAATCATACCACATTAATTATTGGATAAAAAACATGATTCAAGTTTGTATTATTTTATAAATTACACGTTTGACATGCCCCTTCAAGACCTGAACTTTTAACAATGGAGATCTTATGGGAAGATTAAAATGTCAATAAAACTAAGAATGAAAAGTGTAATCACATCAACCAGATTCTTCACCCTGGAAGCACAATCTGATGTGGGTGAACCATGAATCACCATAGCCTTTATATAAAATCAAATAGCCCTTGATTTTCCCTCCAATACTAGAAATTAAGGGATCAAAGAAGGAATCACATGAAATTGACTAAAAATGCAGGCTAATGCAAGCATAATCTTTAATTACGAGGAAAATGGAGGGAAAAATAACCCTTGAGAGCCTCCATTACTAAAAATTGGGGGTTAAGGAATAATTTCACTAGATTGTTTCTAAAAATTCGGGGCAAAAGATAGATTGGAGGAATCTTTTGCTAGGGCAAAAATAGTTTTTTTTCATTTTCCTCATTAATATATGGGAGGCTATTCATTTTGGATTTTTTTTTTAATAAATATTGGGTGAATATATTTTAGCTCAAAAAACCCTTTCCATATAATAAAATATCCCACTAAATTTTTGTAACCCCCTTAATATATCCCCTGAGAAATATATAGGCCCTAAAATTATCTATGGTTTAAACTACCAGAAAAAAAGTTACAAAACTTGCAGTTATTCGAACATCTCCATGCCATAATTGCCACATCCCAAGATGAGCACACATCCCATGAAAAGCACATTCTAACCACTATGATCCATCAGGAAATCTAATCTTTATCTATAACATCTATTCCCTATCCATACTCTCCAAAAATAGCAGATTCAACACATACATTGATCCAAAATCCCAGTACTAATGCCAATGAAGTTCAACACCTGCACATCCCAAAAATTATTTTGTTCTCAGCATTGAAATTCCTTGTATATATTCTACATGATTCAATAATCAAATCCATATAAGTATTCTAAGCATAGACAAAACCCACAACATTTGCATTTTTTCCCATGACAACACAAAAAATCCCACAAAAAATGTTGATGTATTTGTAACTTCAGAATGTATTCACTTGTATATTTCATGTATTGTACCCCGATGTTTATTCCAGGAAGTATTTGTAATGTAATTGAGTCATGTCATGCCCCGATGTTGCTATCGGGAGGTTCTATAATGTAAATAAGTCATGTCAAGTCATTGTGGGTAACCCTTCTATTGTTCAAGGGTTAAAGTCCCCGTAGTTGTGGGGCCTTAGGGTTATTAGACTCTCCTAGAGAAGTCGGCCCTAGTGAGTTATTGTCAAGTCAGGAATTAGTATAAATAGAGAGTGAGCCTCTCTATTTATCACACACTCAATCACACTCAGTTGTATCATGTAACTGAGAGAGAAGAAGTTGTTGAGACAAGAGAGAGAGAGAGACTATTGCTATTGGGAGATCATCTTACTGTTTTTGGGGCTTTGCTTTTGGTGTTGATTCTATCTCTGAGGAAGTTGCGGGGTTTTCTCCTTTATGGTTTCCTCGAGGAAAATATTTGTGTTCATTGTCTCATGTGATTGATTGCTATGCTTGTTATTCTCTCAGATAAGATGCTAAGATAATGCTAGCTTAAATGTAAAAATATAACATGGTATTAGAGCTAACCTAAGAAGAAGACACTATGCAACTATGGAAACTAGGGCTTCCTACTTTTTGGATCTCTCTCCATATATTTTAAGCAAAAGAAGGTTGGGATGACTCTCCTCTCCAGGGCGCATCTTTCTGTTGAAGCAGAATCTGATTTTGACCATTTTCAAATTTTGACCCAACACTACTCCCAGAAATTAGGGCTTTCCACAGAACTTCGAGAAAGTCAAACCCTAATCTGCTCCTGAACCAACTCTACAAAAATTCAGCTCCAGATCCAGATCCGAAATATTAACCTGGTAAGATCTAAATATTTTGTATCTCCATTTGAGGTTCTCAGTTAAGATGTCTCATTGGAAGTATAGGATCTCCCTGGTCCTGGAAGAAAATGAGTTGGACTCTTACATCAATGAAGAGGTTCTTGTTCCAGAGGGAGATGAGGCTAAGGCCTTACATAAGAAGAAATTGGTCATGGATAAGAGGATTATTGTTGATTCAATCAAAGATCACCTCATACCACAAGTGTCCTCCCTAAAGACATCTAAAGCTATGTTTGATTCCTTGACCAAACTGTTTGAAGGAAATAACATAAACTGGAAGATGTCCTTGAGGAACTAATTGAATAATGTGAAGGTCTATAATGCAGAAACCATACAGTCATACTTCATAAGGGTCTCCCAGATCAAAGAACAACTTGAAGCAGTGGATGAAGAAGTGGAGAATGCAGATATTGTAATGACCACCTTGAATGGTCTCACTAGGACATGGGACTCTTTCATTCAAGGGATCTGTGCCAAAAAGAGGCTAGTCAAGCTCAACAAACTATGGGAAGAATTATCTCAAGAAGAAGCTCAGATAGCAGCTCGAGAAGAAAAGATAGGAAGTGAAGATCAAGCTCTCACAGTACAATCCAAGAAAACCAGAACTAGCCACCACAAAGGTAAGCACTCTCACCAGAAGAGTAACTTTAGAAAGCCTAGAGATATGTCTAAGTACATTTTTTATACATGTGATGAAAGAGGACACTATGCAAAAGATTGTCCTAGAAACAAAATTATCTCTCACAAGAAGAAGGGAAACCAAAGAAGACATCATGCTCATGCTGCAGAGGATGATGAACCTTCCACAAAGAGATTCAAACAAGACAGCGACGATTCTTCAAGTGATGAAGAATATGTTCTGATTTCCACTCTCACGGGAACTATCACACATGGTAGCAATGATTGGCTTATAGATAGTGGTGCTTCCAAACATATTATAGGATTCAAGGAATCCTTTGTGAAACTATCTGAACATGAATCACCTCACAAGGTGAAACTTGGAGATGACTACCAGTATCCAATAAAAGGTAGTGGTGAATCCTCATATAAGCTAGACTCTGGAAATTCTATCAAGATGAAAGATGTATTCTTTGTACCTAGACTAAACAAGAACCTCCTCTCCATATCTGCATTAGATGCAAAAGAAATGAGGGTTGCATTTGTAGATGGCCAAGTTCTCATGTGGCCAAATGGAAATTCTTTTGATGATGCAATAGTGATTGGGGAACAAGAAGGAGGACTATATAAATTGAAGGGCCAACCAGAACAAGCTTTGGTTCATGACTCAGCAGAACCAAATGAGATTTGGCATAGAAGGCTTGCACATGTGAATTACAGAGCACTACCACTTGCAAGAAAAGCTATTGAAGGTCTCCCAAAAATGCAGACAAAACATAAAGGTGTATGCAAAGGATGTGCAAAAGGGAAGAACACAAAGAAGACATTTCCAAGTAAGTGACAGCAAGGAAAAAGGAATCTTGGAAATCATCCACTCTGTATGAGGTCCAATGTCATCCAGTTCATTAAGCAGGTATGTATACTATGTTTCTTTTATTGATGATTTTTCTAAGAAGACATGGATATACTTTATGAAGAACAAAGATGAAGTATTCAACAAGTTCAAGGAATTCAAATCCTTGATCGAGAACCACACAGAAAAGAAGATTAATACCTTTCAATCAGATAATGGTGGAGAATTCACATCAAATGAATTCAAAGAGCTATGCAAAGACTCAGGGATTAAGAGGGAGTTATCCACTCCATATAATCTACAACATAATGGGTTTGCATAAAGAAATAATAGAATGATCATGGAAGTAGCAAGGACCATGCTTCATGATCAAGATCTTCCCATTCATCTATGGGCAGAAGCTGCCAGAAAAATGGTATATGTACAGAACCGTACTCCACACAGAGTACTCGAGAACAAGACACCTGAAGAAGTCTTCTCCGGAAAGAAACTAGAAGTCAGCCATCTCAGAATATTCGACTGTCCTAAATATATACACATTCCAAAATAAAAGAGGACGAAGTTAGATCCTTCAGGAAAGAAGGGTATATTTGTGGGATAATCTGAAAGCTTGAAGGATTACATAATATACTTCCCAGGTTTCAAGGAGATCGACATCAGTAGAGATGTAACATTTGACGAAGATTCACCCTACATCAAATCCAGAAAGAGACCGGCTGAAGAACCTGAAGAAACAGAAACACCCAAAATTCATGATACAACCCTAAACGAAGAAATTCAAGGAGAGGATCGAGAATTAGAAGAACCTCAAGAACCTGTGGATCCACCTCATAAGAGGAAATGTGCTTAGGTAGGTGAAATTATCCAAGGTGCAGAAAGATATGGAGCTTCAGAAGAAACACACAGAGGAAGAAATAGAACTAGGTCCTGCTCCAGTTATGTATCCCTACTATGTGACATTATTGATAAAGAACCTTCCAACTATGAAGAAGCAGTAGAAAGAAAACAATGGAAGGATGCTATGATCAAAGAGTATCAATAAATCATGAAGAATGATGTTTGGGATGCTATCCCAAGACCAGAAGGGAAGTCTATTGTAACTTCCAAATGGATCTACAAGATCAAGCATGCTACAGATGGCAGCATATAGAAATATAAAGCAATATTTGTGGCTCGTGGCTTCTCCTAGAAAGAAGGAATAGAATATGAAGAAACTTTTGCACCTGTATCCAGATACACTTCCATCAGATCAGTACTTTCTCTGGCTACAATGCACGGGGACTTCACTTAGTGAACCTCTCACATAGCACGTGTGATCATGGGATATTAAAGAATAGCCTTAACTTCAAGAGATATTGACCCAAAGTCTTTTTGTTGAAACCCCCTCCCAATACTTAAAACCTCCTCCTGACCCCTTTTTATAGCTCAATCCTTATAAACCACCCTACCCAGCCCCACCTTAAACCCCTCATCCCCCCAATACCTACAATATATTGGTTCGATTTTTGATAATTTTAAAACCCACAATATGAACTAACATGATAGTATATTGGTCAACAAGTGAATCCCCCATGCTACAGTGATGAAATGGAAGATACACTAGATGGATGTCAAGACTGCTTTCTTGAATGGTGTAGTAGAAGAGGAAGTGTATGTGGAGTAGCCACCTGGTTTTGAGACACATGACAGGGAGTCTCATGTGTGTAGATTGAAGAAAGACCTGTATGGTTTGAAACATGCACCCAAGACATGGTATGGCAGAATTGATGGCTTTCTATCCAGTTTGGGATTTACCAAAAGTAAAGTAGATTCCAACCTTTACTACAAGGTTGAAAAAGGTAACCCAGTGATACTCCTACTGTATATGGATGATCTGTTTGTAACATGTATGGATTGATTGCTGATACGAAGAGGAAGCTTGCTGCCAAGTTTGAAATGAAAGACTTGGGTATGATGCACTGTTTTCTAGGCATGGAGGTGTCGCAGAATGCGGATGGAATCTTCCTCGGACAAGGGAAGTATGTAGTAGAGATCCTAAAGAGGTTTGGGATGATGGACTGCAAGGCCAACCACACCTATGGCATCAAACCTGAAGCTATTGAGTGATGCTTCATCAAAAGCAGTTGATGCTACGATGTATCGTCAGATGATTGGGTCCTTGATGTACTTGACGAATACGAGACCAGATATTTGCTTTGTTGTGAACACCTTGAGCCAGTTCCTGACAGATCCGAGACATGTTCAGTTGATTGCTGCAAAGCATATTCTGAGGTACCTAAAAGGTACAGTAGATTATGGGCTCAAGTATGAGGCAAATCAAAATATTAACTTGGAAGGTTATGTTGATTCAGATTGGGCAGGCAGTGCCATCGATAGGAAGAGCACTTCAGGATGCTGCTTCAATATGGGATCATGTGTGATCTCTTGGTTTAGTAGGAAGCAGTCCTGTGTTGCACTGAGTACAACTGAAGTAGAGTATGTTGCATCTTGTTTAGCTAGTTACGAGGTACTGTGGCTGAGAAAGATACCATATGATTTATTTGATCTCCAGTTGGATGCTACTTGTATATATTGCGACAACCAGAGTTGTGTGAATTTTTCTGAGAACTCGGTGTTCCATGACAAGTCGAAGCATATCGAGATCAAATATAACTATATCAGGGATATGGTGTAGAGAGGAGTAGTGAATCTCTAGTATGTTGCGATGGACGAATAGATAGATGATGTGTTGACAAATCCATTGGCCAGAGTGAAGTTTGAGTACTTCAAGGAGAAGCTTGGTGTTCTCCATATTGAGGTTCCCTCTAAGGGGAAATGATGAGTCCGAGAGCCATTCTGACATGGTGAGAGGATTAGGTTCCTTCCATGGTTAGATGTAAGGGCTAATCCATTCTGTCATGGTGAGAGGATTGGTTCCTTCCATGTCAGATGTGAGTGCTGAGCCATTCTGATGTGACTGTAGGATTGGTTCCTACATGATCATATTTAAGTGCTGAATGCCATTCTTGGAATGGATGTACCTGGTCAGATACCAGGAATACTCATCTTGGTGCTAAGATGCCATTCTCTAAGAGAATGGAGGCACCCGGTCAGTTACCAGGAATCCTCAGTCTAGGACTGAGAGCCATTCTGACGCGATGTGTTTACACATGGTCAGATGTAAGTGTAGATCCCTTCCGATGCGATGTGTTTGCACATGGTCGGATGTAATTGCAGAGCCCTTCCGATGCGGTGTGTTCGCACATGGTGTAACGAAAATAAAATAATAATTAAATAACTATTACATAATTAATAATAACTATTAAAATAAACATTAATTATTAATATTAATACATATTGATATTAATAATTAATAATTAATAAATACTTATTAGTAAACAATTCTAAAATGATGCATCCTTTCATGGATAGTATCCAAGTGCCTTTACGATTAATATATATATGGCACTCACCTTGTAATCTATCATCATATCTATTCTATCATCAATTTATATATTATTATGGCTTATTTAATATTCCAAGTCTTTTGGTAATATTATTTGTGTAAGCTAATAATTATTAGCTTCAATTGGTATCAGAGTGAAGTTACTATTCAAGCTTCTAGGGCTTCCCTAAAAAATAGGACCTTGTCCTTAAAAAATAAAAGGTAAAAGTAACTCCCCCCCCCAAAAAAAAAGTAAAACAAAAAAAGGAGGTAAAAGTGAAACCACACATGGTTTCTTACTAAGTGGGTTTGGGTTTGAATATAAAAGTGTAAAATAATTACTAGTAAAGAGAAAGTGAGATTTGAACTTAGGTGGGGAATGTAACACTCATTCCTCCCAACCACCCAATCTACTCACATTTTACAAAACTTAAGGGAAAATAAAGATTTTATTATATAATAATTAATACAATAATTAATTATTATTTAAAAAAAACTATATATTAAACTATATATATAGTTTATAGAAACATTAATATAATTATTAATTAATTAATTAATTAATAATTATTATTATAAAAATAAATTATAATAATTATTTTTGGAAAAAAAAAAGGTTATTTAACCTAACGAAGAAGACCAATCCCTTTATCGTCAAAAAAGTCAAAGGCTATCTATCGCAAAAGAGACCAAAGGAAGACCATCTATCATCGAAGGAGTCAAGACCATGGAAGTTGGTCTGGCAGTACAAATAGAGAAATTAGAAGCCAAGTTAAAGCGTTATCAAAGAGACAATGAAGAGTTATGGGACATAAATACGAAATCGGAAATGTTGATTAAATTACATAGGATGCAAAAAGAGCGCAAGGAACAAAAAAATTCCTATTAGAACAATCATATAGAAAAATTGTCGGCCCAAATTAAGAAATTAAAATACGAAAATGATTTAAATTAGAGACAAAAAAATTAAGATATAAAGAAAGAAATAATTGATTATGAAGCAGAAATAATACGCTTGAACAAAATCGTTAATGACAGAGATGAAGAACTGACGCACATACGACAGAAAGTAGAAGATCAAGAATCAGTGGTCGACCAGTATCGAGAATAGATAAAAGTTCTTCAACAACAAAATAGCGACTCTAAAAAGGAACACAAGTTGGAGATATCAAAGAGTAATAAAACAATATCCAACAATTTTGAAGAAATTTTTAGATTAAGAAATCATAACAAAACCCTTATTACAAAAATAAAAAAATAAAAAAATAGTAGTAAGAAGGAACACTTAGGTGAAGACTTCGAAGGAAAAATACTAGAAAAGAAAGAAGACAACCAGTGTCTAAATAATCGTAATCAAGAACTACAAAATCAGATCAAGGATTTAGAAATTGAAAAAAAATCACAAGAGGAAAGAATTGAAAAGATTCAGAATCATAAACAATCTACTGGAGAACCAAGAAGCACAATCCAGGAAAATGCATCCAAAAATCAAATCAAGGAAGTGAAGATAGTCCTCACCGTAGTCCAAAAGAAAGAACAACAAACAACACCTACACCTTACATACATCTTAATTATAATCGACATTTTGACCAACAACAGGGTCAAAATGAATATTCACAAAAGACTTATGTGGACATGTGAAAATATCGACATACCAAGCAACAATTGAGACGAATTGTCCCACAAAAAGATCTCAGAGCTCTGACAAAAATAGATCTAGGATGGACCATAGCAGATACGATGAAAAAATTCTCCTGGGGAATCCGTAATTCGTATCGTCTCATCTCCTCAAATGTCGTAAATACAAAAGGGAAAGAATTCAGAGACAACAGATTAAAATAAATGAGACAATAATGTCCAATACATCTTTGAGGACAAACATTCCCTTAAGGGGAAGGAAATGTAACGAACATAAAATAATAATTAAATAACTATTATATAATTAATAATCACTATTAAAATCAACATTAATTATTAATATTAATACATATTGATATTAATAATTAATAATTAATAAATAGTTATTAGTAAACAATTCTAAAATGACGCATCCTTTCATTGATAGTATCCAAGTGCCTTTACGATTAATATATATATGACACCCACCTTGTAATCCATCATCATATCTATTCTATCATCAATTTATATATTATTATGGCTTATTTAATATTCCAAGTCTTTTGGTAATATTATTTGTGTAAGCTAATAATTATTAGCTTCACATGGTCAGATGTAAGTGCAGAGCCCTTCCGATGCGGTGTGTTTGCACATGGTCAGATGTAAGTGCAGAGCCCTTCCGATGCGGTGTGTTTGCACATGGTCAGATGTAAGTGCAGAGCCCTTCCGATGTGGTGTGTTCCCAGATGGTCAGATATAAGTGCTGAGCCATTTTTGCGCGATGTGTTTACACATGGTCAGATGTGAGTGCTGGGCCTTTCTTACAAGATGAGGTAAGATGTGAGTGCTGGGCATGCCTTTCTGACAAGATGAGGTTATATGTAAGAGTTGGGTGGGCCATTCTGACTTAAGTTCATATATAAGCGCTGAATAAGACCTGCATGGAGGCTAGTCCTACAACCAGCATGAAAAATGGATGGATCTGTAGAACTTCCTATGACGAGAAGAATCAAGAGATAGCACCATTTTGAGATAGCATCGATGATGATGATCTAGACTTGATGATGATCCAGATCAAGTGATTATCCAGACTTGATGATGATCCAGACTTGATGATGATACGGTGATGATGATCCAGCAGTGATGATCTAGATCGAGTGATGATCCAAATCCCGTGATGAAGAATACTTGAAGATGAAGATGACTTGAAGATGAAGACAATTTGAAGATGAAGAAGACTTGAATATGAAGACAACATGAAGATTGCGAGATGATCTAGTTGATACAGAGAAGAAGACGAGTGCTGAAAATTGTGTCGAGAGAATACCTTCCTAGTTAGGAGGGAGTGTTGATGTATTTGTAACTTCGAAATGTATTAACTTGTATATTTCATGTATTGTACCCCGATGTTTATTCCAGGAAGTATTTGTAATGTAATTGAGTCATGTCATGCCATGATGTTCCCATTGGGAGGTTCTATAATGTAAACAAGTCATGTCAAGTCATTGTGGGTAACCCTCCTATTGTTCAAGGGTTAAAGTACCTACAGTTGTGGAGCCCTAGGGTTATTAGACTCTCCTAGAGAAGTCAGCCCTCGTGAGTTATTGTCAAGTTAGGAATTAATATAAATAGAGAGTGAGCTTCTTTATTTATCACACACTCACTCACACTCAGTTGTAGCACATAACTAAGAGAGAAGAAGTTGCTGGGACAAGAGAGAGAGAGACTACTGTTGTCGGGAGATCATATTACTATTTTTGGGGCTTTGCTTTTGGTGCTGATTCTATCTCCGAGGAAGTTGTGGGGTTTTCTCCTATATGGTTTCCCCATGGAAAATCTTTGTGTTCATTGTTTCATGTGATTGATTTTTGTTCTTGTTATTCTCTCAGATAACATCCTAAGTTAATGCTAGCTTAAATGATAAAAATATAACAAAAAACCCCACTAAAAACCTGAAAATCAACACCAACGGATCGACGCACAAATCTGTCCCTCTAAATAGCACATTCCCAAATATTATTAAAAACACCCCCAACATGGAATCCCACCATGAAATTGTGAATAAAAACCACAAATACGCTCACAATAGATTACTCCAATACCGTCATTAGAAGGCATACAAAACCACAATTCATTCTGTTAGCACTAGAATTGAACCAAAGGTTGTAGAAGGCTTGTTCCCAGGTAATAGAAAAACCACTTTGGATGGCGCCTTTGGCCCGGCGCAGTCAGAGAGGGATCTCTCACTTACTTTCCATATTTACTTCATGTAAGATATTTGCTCAAGAACGGTCAGGAGGCTAGACTCTTGAATAGGGCGAGTGCGTTGATGTAAGACGTAGGTGGGACTATCAAAGGAAGGGACCATTGGGAAATGGAGTCGAAGGCCCAGGTATGGAACATATTGCAGGAGGTAGAGAATGGTGTAAATTTACAAAAAGAGGCAAGATAGCTATTGATCTTGCAATTAGGAGGTATTCAGCAAGTGATTAGTAGATGAGAGGGAACAATCCATCACACAGAGCATCTACAGGATGAATTCTGTGAAACTTTAGAAGAAAACTTAAATGAATATCTGAAACAATAAACAGAGCATAGCATGTATGAATTCCAAACTGTTATACAATTATTTTAGACATGAAAGCAATTAACAAACTGAATGAAAATAGGATGAACATTTCACGTAAAGAAATTACATATTGAAAGAAACGACGACACAGGAATCTATGCCTTGAAAGACAATCCTTCCTCGGCAAATTTATTCACAACACAGAAACCAGAGCCTAATTACAATGGAGAGCCTCAGCCCTTGAAATTTTCCCAACCAACCCCTATCTCCCTCTATCATGACTATATTTATACTATTTCAGTGCTGAGATTATTCTCTGAAACAAAACCTAAAAGACTATTTCTAGTCACAATAAGATACTAACAGTTTCAGAGAGTGGAACTATCGCCATGATTTACAAATATTAATAAATATTATGGAGCGAGTGGGCACACTTGGCCTACATGATAGCCTGACATGCTTGGCTACTATTGTGGACTCTGAGTATGCTGCCTTTCTATTGTTTTTAGGTGAGTCACCATTTACTGGGTTTTGGACCTCTTACCCAGCCTGATGAGTTAGCATAGTTCCCTTTTTCTATCATTTGTGTTTCCACCGTGTTCAAAGGAGACTTTTTGCATGGGTACAAACTGACAGGTAAGTTTGCATCTTTCCCCTTCTCAACCTCATCCGTAGCCCCCTTCCTCTCTGGGTAACACTGTTAGATGTGGGGTCTGGAGGAAAGGTCGCATTGCTCCTGGTTAAGGCAAGCCTTTATGGTGGCTTGTCATTCTTGTACTCCTCACCTCTTGTGAGGCAGGCTCTCCCATAGGAAATAAGGTGGAGCATACCTCCACCATCCCCATCACCTTTGGCAAGTGGAATTCACAAACATGGTTGGGTAGGAATTAGACCCTTGATGCTCCCATCCAAACAACTGCCCCTACAGAGTGAAATCCAGGACTATATCCTTGTGTGGAAGCTTTGGAGCTAGCGATGGTATCAGGGGTCCCTAAAAAAACCCCTATGGGGAGTGAGTGTCTAGGCAATGCATCATTGGAGGTGCAGGTATCTGAAGATAGGTGTATCTATCAAAATTATTCACGTCTGGGCCCCGATAGATGGTGTCATCCTTGGCATGCAACACCAAGGTGACAGGTAAGTGTGGAAATTTGCTCACCAACCATTAGGACACCCAAACGGATAAGTTTTTTGAACTAGATTGCCATCGCCAAAACCCTGAAATTTCTATGGACTCACGACGAAATGAAAACTTGGGCTCTGGAAGTATGTTAGATCCCTCCCAGCGTTTCAAAGGAAATATATATAAGGCTTCAATACTGAATTCTGTAGTGACTGGTCAACATTCCCACACATCACATTCTGCCATCGAGTTCCTTTGGTGCCAACATGTGTGAGGGCGCGAGCAGAGTGATCTTTTACCTGTTGGGGATCTAGTCATATCACTTCATTGGCTATGGCACCTTACCATTTGCTATGGGAAATATTTTCGGGTGCCACCTTGTGTAGTTGATCCATGCTGCAAAGCACATGGAGTGGATGTTCCCATGCTCCCTTACTCTGGTGACATATGAAATAGAATGGTTTTCCCCATCATGTTGGCCTTGCCCCATGTGAAGAGTGGATTCACTGATTTCTTGCCTCACTTCCGCATGCCAAATTACATAGAGGTCGCCTGCCTTTAGGTGATACAGCTCTGCCACAGGAATTATTTCACCTATACGCTTGCTACAAAGGGTGTATAGGGAATCAATTAATCTATCGAGAGGCAGATCATGTGTGGGAATGTCTCTTCTACTGTCAGATCTACGCCGGATGTGATACCTATAGCCTTAAGGCCTTTTTAGCCTTTCGATTTGGGGGTCTTCTATGTTTCTTCTCTTCCACCACCAATTCCTCTTTCTTGGATCTAGCGAGTAGCTTTAAACCATGGCATGTTTCTTATTCATCGATCGAGATCGAACCCTCCATGCAACCGTTGATTGGGGTGGACCCTACCGCCTTTCGTGAATTGAGACCATGACCTCGTCCGCACTAGGTCATATCGTGAAATGAACCACGGCCGTAGATCAATCCCCGCCTTTGTCATGACCATTGATCTTTGCATCCGGTACCACTTTTTGTGATTTGGAATCACGACTTTATCCGCACAAGTTTGGATCGTGAAATCATCCAGGGCCGTAGATCTATTTCTGCTCTCATCTCGACCGTCAGATATTTCTTCCTTTAACCTATTTCACGATTTGGGAAATTTCCTTCTACAGAGCATGTTTTCTTAGCGAAAACATCTCAGGCCTTAGATCATTGATCTACGATGCCTCTTTATCTCATCTTCACTGCTACAATGCCTTGACCCTTTGAAGGATCTACCACCATAGATCAAGCCTTCTTCTTCATCTGACAGTCCCAGCTGATGGAAATTGTCCATTGAATAACTCAAAGGGTGTATGTATAATTCTCCCTTGAACATGACCCTTCTGAATGCTCCCCAACCCATATCTCGACTGTTGCAAACAGATTGCCAACAGCTGGCTCCATGAGGGATGGTATCCTCCCAGCGAGGTAGCAAAGAACCCCCATAGACCAAGTGCCAAATCCATTGGGTTTCCCCCAATATTTCCTTTGAAACCTTCAACCTACACTGAGATACTGCTGTAGCAAATTTATGTCACTTTGCAAACTATGCTCTTAGCCATACTATGAAACTGAGAATAATTGTGACAGTAAACCTATACTTACAACTGAAATTGAAAACAAACTAAAACAGTAATGAAGGAAATGTTCGATGATTTCCGAGCTTATTTGTTCCTACCTATTCTACCTAATTTAGTGTACAAGTCCAATTAAGTAAAATTAGACTTCCACTGAAGCCAATCAAGCAGCTTGCCTAACAATTTAATTCCCTTTTTCGTGCTTGACGCATAGGAATGAAATACACAATGGAATAAGGATATAACAAATAAACTGATATTTACAGAAGAGATGTGACCAGTCATTACCATTACCTAGTCTCTCCATGTACTCTGCTATGGAGTCATAGAAAGCACGACAACGTCCAACATATTATGTCATCTGTTCATGGGAAAGCTCTCCAGAACTCCCTTCCTCTAGTGAGCTGTCAGGATAATACTTGAAAGATTTTATAAAAGGGTCCACAAAATCATTCTCCAATGACACATCCACCCTTTCGCTCAAAATTTCTGAAACTAGAGCTTCACCTTCTTCATGTGCCTCAGCATGGATGTCCTCTTTTTCTTCAATCGAAACGAGTAGGCATATTCCTCCTTTATGTGGTAATATTCCTGAAGGAAGAAAACTAAAAAATGTATTTATTTGAGGGTTGTTGCCTCCTTCTTCATGACTCAACACCTCAATGCAAACTCCTGATGTATCAATCAGCGGAGAGGGACTGCATGACTGTTCTTTTTTATCATCTTTTTTTCCACATAAGTTTATGGGATGTACCATATCCTCTAACTTATGTTTCTCCTTAGAGGCTTTAATTATATTTTGTATCAATTCAAAAGAGGAATAACACAAGGGTAGGCTATCACCTTCAGGACATTTACCATCCTTTCCTGTCTCAACCTTCTGACTTTGGATTGCAGCTTGATTTTATCCATTAGTAGACCTTGGTTCTATAACTGGCTCTTCATGTATAGCCTCCAGGTATTCCTCCTCATACTCATCGTACACAGGTACACCTAAATCCCTTTTAAAATCGTCATTAACGGACTTGGTGCTAAGTAGATTGCAATCTTTAGAAAACAAGCCTGCAAAACCCTCTGCTTCTATATCAGGTTGACCATATTTTTGTCTAGTAAGGGAAAGCTTTATCTGAATAGGGATTCTCCCTTTATGCTTGTATGGCCCAACCAATTTTAATGTGTCTTTTATCTCGCCACCACTATCATAACCTAACAATTTTTTGGACATCTTAAGGTTTTCCTCAACCTCCAAACAATTAGTAAACATATGCTGGAGAGTGGTTGATTTTATTTCCAAAATAAGTAATGACAGTTCAGTAGGAAAGGTGGCTGCATAATAGATCTTAGCAGTGTTCTCAAGAGGTTGGACTTCCTTGGGTATGTTATAATAAAATCTTGCAAATATTTTGTTAAAACTAGACATGGCCTCACCTTCATACCTCTTCAGGGAATAAAATTCTGAAAGTATTTGATCCAATGGCTTTCTCTTCCCCCAAAATTTCAAAAAGGCATAAGAAAACTCTTCTCGGGTATTTATGGACTGAGGCTCCAAATGTTTGAACCATTCTTTAGAATCTCCTTGCAAAGACTGGGAAAAACTCCTCATACAAACATCATCATGTTCTATCTCAAAAAGGTCAAAGAAATGTTCAAAGGCTTGCAAATGTTCACTCAGCAGTGAGGTCTTTGGATTCTCCATCAAATTTGGGGAGGTACTTGTAATGTTTCACAGGAAAATCATGGAGGATAGGAGGAAATTGTAGTGGTTTATACCAGCTCAGAATACTGGGAGAGACTAGGTTAGGTGCAATAGACACGCCATTAAACAAGGTTTCATGAGGTTCATAGGGGTAACCTTTAATGTCATGAGTTTCGAGAGAAAATCCTTGGTCAAAATCAAATGTACAAGACGATGCAATGCTTTTTGTTTGTAAAGAAGGATAAACAGGAATATATTCATAGCTCTATTCCAACGAATTGAACCATAGAAGGAGGTTTTGACAAATTTAGGAAAGGATAAGAACAATTTTACAAGGCAAGACAAGGCCTCTTGGAAGAAGCAGAAACTCGAGTATCTTACCCTTTCACCATGCATTTTTGGGCCTTACAAGGGGTCCACTTTCTTAGGAAGAGCCTGCCAGCTCTTTTTGACAAATTTGATTCCTGGGTCGTACCACCAACGGAGTCGATAAGGTCTGAATCCTTTAAGAGTGGAGTCACTAGGTGAAAAGTGCACAACCTTCTTGATGTCTAGTCGTTGTTCACCATCAATGAAAAAATATAAAACTATGTCATTCTTCCTAGGGATGATCTTCCATATCGTCCCTGGCAAACGACGCTAGTTTGTTAGCACTAGAATTGAACCAAAGGTTGTAGAAGTCTCGTTCCTAGGTAACAACAAAACCACTTTGGACTGTGCCTTTGGCCCAGCGTAGTCAGAGAGGGATCTCGCACTTACTTTCCATATTTACTTCACGTAAGATATTCACTCAAGAATAGTTAGGAGGCCAGACTCCTGAATAGGGCGGGTGCATTGATGTAAGATGGAAGCGGGACTATCAGAGGAAGGAACCATTTGGAAATGGATTCGAAGGCCCGTGTAGGGAACATATTGCAGGAGATAGAGAATAGCGTAAATTTACAAACAGAGGCAAGATAGTCATCGACCTTGCAATCAAGACATATTTAGCAGGTGATTAGTAGATGAGAGGGAACAATCCATCATGCAGAGCATCTACAGGATGAATTTTGCTTAACTTTAGAAGAAAACTTAAATGAAATCTGAAACAATAGACAGAGCATAGCATGTATGAATTCCAAACTGTTATACACTTATTTCAGACATAAAAGAGATTAACAAACTGGAATGAAAACAGGATGAACATTTCACGTAAAGAAATTACATATTGAAAGAAACAACGACACATGAATCTATGCCTTGAAAGACAATCCTTCCTCTGCAAATTTATTCATAACACAAAAACTAGAGACTAATTACAATGGAGAGACTCATCCCTTGAAATTTTCCCAACCAACCCCTATCTCCCTCTATCGGGAGTGTATTTATACTATTTTCTGAGATTATTCTCCGAAACAAAACCTAAAAAATTATTTCCAGTCACAATCAAATACTAACAGTTTCAAAGAGTGCAACTATCATCACGATTTAAAAATATTAATAAACATTATGGAGTGAGTGGGCACACTCAAACTAGGTGACATCTTGATGTGCTCGGCTACTATTGTGGAATCTAAGTACACCGCCTTTCTGTTGTTTTCAGGTGAGTCACCATTTATTGGGTTTTGGACCTATTAGCTGTCTTGATGAGTCAACATAGCGCCCTTTTTCTATCATTTGTGTTTACTCCGTGTTCAAAGGTGGATTTTTGGATGGGTACAAACTGGCAGGGCAGTTTGCATATTTCCCCTTCTCAATATCATCCACAACTCCCTTCCTCTCTGGGTAACAGTGTTAGATGTGGGGTCTGGAGGAAAGGTCAGATTGCTCCTAGCTAAGGAAAGCCTTTACGGTGGCTTGTCATTCTTGTACTGCTCACCTCCTGTGAGGTAGGCTCTCCCATAGGAAATAAGGTGGAGCATACCTCCACCAACCCCATCACCTTTGGCAAGTGGAATTCACAAATAGGGCTATGCATGCATTAGACCCTTGATGCTCGCATCTAGACAACTGCCCCTACAAAGCGCATTCCAGTACTATCTCCTTGTGTGGAGGCTTTACAGGTAGCGATGGTATCAGGGGTTGCTAAAAATATCCCTATGGGGAGTGAGTGTCTAGGTAATGCGTCGCTGGAGGTGCGGGTATCTGAAGGTGGGTGTATCTCTCAAAATTATTCACGTCTAGGCCCTGATGGATGATTTCATCCTTGGCATGGAACACCAAGGTGACGGGTAAGTGTGGAAATTTTCTCACCAACCATCAGCACACCCAGAAGGATAAGTTTTTTGAACTAGATTTCCATCGCCAAACCCCTCGAATTTCTATGGATTCGCGATGGAATGAAACTTGGGCTCTGGAAGTATGTTAGCTCCCTCTCGATGTTTCAAAGGAAATATATATAAGGCTTCAAGACTGAATTTTTTAGTGACTGATCAACATTCTTGCACATTCTTCCATCAAGTTCCTTTGGTGCTGAAATGTGTGAGGGTGCAGGAAGAGTGATCTTTTACCTATTGGGGATCTAGTCATGTCGCTTGATTAGCTGTGGAAACTTACCATTTGCTGTGGGAAATATTTTTGGGTGCCACCTTGTGTAGTTGATCCATGCTGCAAAGCACATGGAGTGGACATTCCCATGCTCCCTTGCTCTGGTGATGTAGGAAACAGAATGGTTTCCCCCGTCGTTCTACCCTTACCCCATGCAAAGAGTGGATTCACCGGTTTCTCACCTCACTTTTGCATGCCAAATTACATAGAGGCCGCCTATCTTGAGGTGATACAGCTTTGCCACAGGGATGATTTCACTTGTACGAATGCTACAAATGGCATCTGGGGAATCAATTAATCTATCAGGATCCAGATCATGCATGGGAACGTCTCTTCTACTACCAAATCTATGTTGGATTTGATACCTATAGCCTTGAGGCCTTTTATCCTTTCGATTTGGGGGTCCTCCACATCCGCCGCCAACATTTCTGCCCTTCCACCGCTAATTCCTCTTTCTTGGATCTAGCAAGCAGCATTAAATCATGACGTGTTTATTCTCCGTCAATTGATATTGACCCCTCCATGCAATAATTGATTGGGGTGGACCGTACCTCCTTTCTTGAATTAAGACCCTGACCTCATCTGCGCTAGTTCAGATCGCAAAATGAACCACGATTGTAGATCTATCCCCACCTTTTTCATGACTATTGATATTTGCAGCTGGTACCACTTTTCACGATTTGGAATTGCGACTTTATCCTCATAAGTTTGGATCATGAAATCAGGCAAGGCCATAGATCTGTTTCTTCTCTCATATCCGCCGTCAGATATTTCCACCTTTAACCTTTTTTGTGATTTGGGAAAGTTCCTTCTACCGAGCATGTTTTCCCAACGAAAACGTCCTAGGCCGTCAATCGGGATTCACCTAGATATCGACCTTTCATTGCTTATCTCTTTTAATAGGCTTTGCAAATATCCAACTTAGGTATTCCCTCGCATGTTTTGGCCTGTGGTACCACTCTCCATTGTCGATCTTCTTCGTTGTGCTTCTGGATCATTGATCTATGACACCTCTTTATCTCATCTTTGTTGCTGCAATGCCTTGACCCTTTGAAGGATCTACCACCATAGATCAAGCCTTCTTCTTCATCTGACAGTCCCAGCTGATGGAAATTGTCCATTGAATAACCCGAATGGTGTACGTATAGTTCTCCCTTGAATAGGACCCTTCTGAATGCTCCCCGGACCATAACTTGACTGTTGCAAACGGAGTGCCAATACATTCCATTTTCTCAAACTCAAACACAACATAGAAACGACCACTACACCAAGAATATGACTATATGGAAATGAATACATCTTATTTGGTCTTGGAACCATCTCCAAGCAAGTTTTCCTAAAACATCAGAGTGCTTGTCAAAAACACACATGAACCCAAAAAACTGCCCCCATTTGACACTTTGTGTTTTGTTTAATATTTGTTTTTATATATTAATTTATTTGTTATGTTTTTGTTATTTGTGTTTTTTTGACTATTCATTCCTCAAAACATACCTTAAACCACTATTGTGTTGACTTCATTTTAATTCTTCTAAAAGTCATGTTGTGGAAAAAAAACTTCTTATATAGTATAAATGTTAGCTTCTTTTTACTTTTTCCATCTTGCTATGATGAATACATGCCTTGGCACATCTAATCCATGTATGCCAATATATAAAAACTACTTCACTTCATTTTCATGTTGTTTCGGTATTAAATGTTGCATTTTTCAAATTAATTTGTTGTGGTCACCATGTCTCTCATTGGCAGGTCACTCCATGTTTTGACCATACAATTCAATGGTCGTGATACTAGTGGAAGGTTACAATTCAACCACAAAGACATTTTCCATAAGGAACTCTTACCAAAAATCTATATGAAAAGCATGCTTTACCACAAAACTTACCGCTAAGGAAATTTTCTTCAAAAGAGATTTTCTCTGATGCACTTCACTAAGATGGCCTTCGCTATTAGAACAAGTATGCACAACATCACACCCTTATCATGTAAAACTGTCACCATGACAAATTCACCCAAACTTAACTATGTCCATGTGTTTGTTACTTAGGGCATCTTCCTCTTAGATAAGGAATTCCCTGAGACAGAAATTTCCACCACAAGACACCAAGGGAATTGTCACTTCATCATTCCAAGTCTTTTATTTTTCACTACCTCTTACATTTTCATTCACTATCATGTTCTATTCCATTAGGAAATCACCCAACAATCATGCATCATGGCTCACCTCAAAGGGATATCTACATGCAGATGGATAAGGTGAGCATCCAAATCATTCCAATTTTCCTCATCTTACAAGAAGACTAACAGGATGCCCATATTTTCCGAAGGAAAAAACAAGATGTCTTACATTCTCCACCACTTAAGGCTATTTTTGTATCAATAAATCCTTCAAAAACCTAGTTGCTTTGTCTAATTAATATTCCATTGTTCAAAATTGTCTCCAATAAACAAGCACTTCATTCGTTTATGGTGGAACCTTCTTCAACCTACACACTATGCCACTACCAAAACTCTTTCCTGCAACTGTCCCAAGATCAAATTACTCTCACCTGAATGCATATTTGGCCTTCATGACTAAAAGGAGTAACTAATTCAACATCGCACTTATGCTAATGAAAGTGCACCTTTTCCATGTACCTGTTAAACTCAAGTGCTTCTACCACCTATTCTTTCACACATTGACACACTAATCCCAAAATTATTTAATAATATTTTCTTTCTTAAAAATATGTTCATTAGTTTTAAATATTTGAATGGATTATTATGAATTCCCAATATATAGATTTTTTTTTTATAATTTGAAGGATCCCAAAAATAATAATTATTGATTTATGAATTTTGACAAACACTTCAAGTATATAAAAATCCTGTAGAATATGAGATTTGACAAGCACTCAACAAATTTCACAATACCTTGTGAATATCCTAGAGCCTCCTTAAAGAATACCTTATGTTTCCCCACATCAAACTATGGGCACCAGGCGTCACTTTCCTTATCTCAAGCGACGTCCAATTTGAACTAAACATGAACTAGATCCATCCCAAAGGCTCGTTGAAGGTATCATTGTAGCCATTGCTCCCATGGGTCCTGGATACCCATTCATGGACTTGATCTTCATGGCTTGCGCCAACACTTCCTGTTCATATTGAGTTGTCCATTTCTATTTCAAGGGATACTCGAGTCAGAGGTTACAACCCTTGGATTACATTTTACATTGCTCTAAAAGCCATTGTTTTACGAGACCCCGTCCAAGCCATGGCCCTTGAACAACCCTAAAGCACATATGCATATATATATATAGATAAACTATTTTATTTGACAAGTATGTGTTATAGGAGCTAGGGACATTTGACCCGAAAAAGGTAAAAAAGCTAGAGGAATTGTTTCTAATTGAAAATAAGTGGACGGGCAGGAGGAATAGTTTTAATTAAATGGTTTTTTTATATTTCTTATTCCTTGATATAATGTTGTGTATCAATTTTATCTTTTAAAGTTTTATTTTACATCATTAACAATTTATGTATTCAATTTCAACATGAGGAAATATTATAATCATGGTAACTCTTCTTTGTTTAAAGAATTTTACAAAAAGGGAGGATTTTTTTCTTCTTTTCAAAATGAAGGTTATTGGTGATTTTTTTACAGAGGAGAGACCCATGGGGAACTTTATAAATTTCCAAACTGATGCTTGAGGATAACCATGATGAATAGATCCATATGGAGAATTAATGGAGGTTGTGAAATTGACAAGTTTTATCTAATATGATGACACAAAATACATGAACTTTTTGAAAATTTAATAGATTGTTGAGAAGGTCAAACAATGATGGTTTTGGTCAAACAAACTATGAACATGACAAATATGAAGAGCAAAAAAATGTCCCCAACTTCACGACATGACATTGATGAGAGGGAATGACAACAAATATTCAAGATTTGTCTCAACCACACTATGATGATGCACATGATGCAACTAGGCAGATCTGTCGAAGGGATAATATGAAAGAAAAAATGGAGAAATAATGTATGGCCATGATAAGAACATCAGACTAGATGTGACAATGCAAATGAAATGTTCTTGCAAAAAAAGTTTAGCAGGTTTTCCTATGGATGTTGATGTGTTTGTAACTTCAGAAGATATTCTGATGTATATTATCATTGTATGTTGTTGTACCCTCATTGGGGATTTTTTTACCCCCTTACATGATGTCTTAATTATGTCTATACCTTGAGTTACAATATCTGTTGCAAGTCGGGGAAATAGTCCCTTGTGTAACATCATGTAATGTGTATTTGGAGTCTCTCTCAGAGAAGTCAACCCTGTTAGGGAAGACAAGTAGGCCCCAGTTTTATGTTTGGTTAGTCACTTAAAAGGTATAAATAGGGAGGCACTCTCCCTCATTTATACACACCTCACACTCTCAAGTTTGCATGCGAGAGAAAGAGAAACAAAGGGAGGAGAGACAAATATTTGTTGAAAACTTCTTGTTACTGCTTTTGATCATCTTACTATTCTGAGGAAGTTTGTGGGGTTTTCTCCTTTATGGTTTTCTCGGTGAAAATATTTTTTTCTTTTGTATCTCTTATATCTTATGCATCTAGATGTACTTGTTATTCTTTCAGAAAAATATCATAATCAAGCTAATAAGATCTAGAAAAATTAGCATGGTATCAGAACCTCTATGAAAGAAGAAACTGTGTAGCTACAGAAACTAGGGATTCCTAGTTCAAGGTGTTCTCTCCATAGATCATCAAGAAAAGAGGGCTCGTCTAACTCTCCTTAGTAGGGTGCACTATTTTAGTGGAAGCAGTTTGAGAGTTGAAGAAGTTTCATTTTTGACCCTATCACTCATGTTGAGAGGAACTAGGGAATCAAGTTTTGGAGGCTTCCCACCTCAGTCTTCAAAAAGTGACCTTGCTGAGCAAATCTCCTCAAGTAGGCGCATATTTTTGTCCAAACAGAATTCTAAACTCCAAGTTTGGAAAATCAGGGTTTTTATGACAAACCCCAGGTCAACTAGCTCTAGATCCAGGTTGAACACCTCAAATCGATAAGATCTAAATCTTTGTTATTTCCATTTGAGGTTCTAATTTGAAAAGATGACTCATCATACTTAGCTTGAGGAAAATCTTGGAGGGGCTGATAACTTTCGAACATGGAAGTACAGAATATCCATGATCCTTGAAGATAATGATTTGGATTAGTACATCAATGGAGAAGTTCCAGAACCAGAGGGAGATGAGGCTAAGGCTACTAATAAGATAATCATGGTGAAGGCTAAGAGCATCATTGCATATTCTATTAAATATCACCCCGTCCCCCATGTGTCTTCATTCAATACACCGAAGGAAGTGTTGGAGACATTTACCTTCATACTCACTCCTTCGGTCAAATTGGCCTAGTTAAACCACTATCCTAAGTTTAATTGACATCAGTGGAGCATTAATTACCATCATCCCAGTCACTCCCACGCCTACCTACAGTCAAGGAGGCTAACTTAGCCTTCTCCTACAGTCAAGGAGGCTAACTGGAGCACTCCAGGGGTGATCTATGTGACATTCATGCACCTAATTGCTAACTGGTGGTTACTTTCAGTTCCACCAATCAGTTATAGTTATTTAAGGTGCCTCCATTAATTAAATATATTATTTAATGATTATTTATTATTATTTTAATGAACTGGAGTGAACAAGGCGCCTTCACCAACTTCTGATGGTCAGTTCAGCTTTAGTTAACCTCATCAAGGTTTATTGGAGTCATGCAGTACTGCACTTGATGATTGGATTGCTATGACATGTGTTTGATATCCTTCAGTTGAGATTCAGTCATTTATTGCACTCCAACTTCAGTTAGGGTTTGGTGAGTCAATTAGGGTTTTGGTCAAGTGGTTAACTGAGTGAGATTGCATGGCAAAGAGTCAGTTAAGCTAGACTCACTCACTGAATTCGAATTGTCCCTTAGGTATTCAAATTCTTCATGGAGTTAAGTTATTGCTATGCATGGAAATTTTAATCCTTTATTGTTTATATAATATACAGAGAGGAAACTTATTGGGAATTCCAGTTATTTTCCAATTCATGAGTATTTGTTAATAATTCTTTGATGATTTTGATTCCTAGTTCCTAGATCATGTGCAAGAATTAATATGGTATCAGAGCTTACGGCGGGACGAAGAACAATCTCTCAAAAATAATATTTTTGATAGATTTCTCCATGGAAAGTGAGCAATAGCTCAAAATTCCAACACTGCACCAGAAGCCAAGGCTTACCACTCAATATCCCAAGTAAAGAACTTGTTGATCAAGCTTGCTTGATTGACTATGCTGGGTGTGATGAAAGCCTAGAATGTGCAGGCTATCCGACCTTACGGTGCCTTTTTTTTTTTGATTTGTAGGTCTTAACAGGTACAACTTCGAATGGACTCATCAATCCCTCCTCTCATCCCATTCACAAGCTATTCGGAATGGAAGTTGAAGATGATTGCATATCTCAAGAGGCGAGGTCTCTATGAGGTGTCTATTGGAATTGGAAGAGAGACTTATGAGAATGAGAATGACTAGCTAAATGACATTAACAGATCTTTTGGATCAATAACTCTGGCCCTTGATGATGACTTGTACTTTGTTATTGATTCTGCTGAATACCCAAAGGATCTCTGGACAAGATTGGACAAAACCTTTGGCAAGCACAATGAGGATCATAATAGTACTTTGGAGATTACAGCCAGCACCACAAGAGTTCTTCACTCAAAATTCTCAGCCTCTACTCTCTCTAATGAAGTTGTTCAAGATGAAGATGAAGCAGAATCTTCTACACATTCAATTCGAATTGAAGAAAGTCTCCATGAAGTGACTCCTTCTCCTGATGCTTCAGAAGTTCATGAGATCTATGATATCTCATATTCTCATATTGCTGAAATAGAATAAGACATCTGAATCTCTGATATTGAAGAAAAATGCTGCTACACTTCCATGCAAACATTCACCAGTGATTTTCCTTTGAATTCTGTGCAAAATTTACCAGTAATTGCTTCTGAAAGTGAGGAGAAATTTGAATTTTATTCCTCTAATGTTGCTGCTGGTGTGAAAATATGTGATACTTTGGATATTTTGGAAGAAATATCAAATTCCCAGAGTGATCCATTCGCTCCCCATGATCTAGATCTTCCAGCAAATTCTTGTAGGATTGCATGCACCAAAATTCAAAATTTTGAAGAAGAAGAAAACTGTGCATCCATCGTCTCGGTTGACCATAATTTTGGATCTGATATGAACATTATTGGATATGATATGATATTATTTGGATCTGATCTGATATTTATTGGTTCAAAATTTCAGTTTCATAAACCTTCAGTACTGCTTGTAGCTGTTCTCATCAACGGTGTGAAGAAACAAGTACCGCAAGTCTCCTACAAAACTGTTGCTGGGGATTTGATTTCATTTCATAGTTTTGGATATGTTGTGAACTTATTTATATCTGATTTAAATTCTGATATGATATTATTTGGTTCATATTTTAAAATCCAAGAGCTTTCAGTCATGCTTGTAGCTGCTCTCACCACTTCTGGTGTGAAAAATCAAGTACCGCAGTTCTTCTTCAATTTTGCTGATGGGGATTTGGTGTTAGTTTCTTCTTATGACGTTGCTGATATTTTATTTTGTGATTCATTATCTATTTCAGAATATATATCATGTTATGGAGCTCAAGCATTCACTCTCCAGAGTCCCAGGTATTCTCTACCTTTGGTCACAAGCTCATCTCCTCACAGAACTAGTAAAGAGGAAGACATTCTGCATCCGCATGGACACTTGCTCCTAATATTTGGGGCTGATTTTACCACTCATGGTTTTCTGTTCAAGGCTTAAACATATCAGTTTCTTGAGTGTTCCACACATGGTTCGAATCCTCAAGAACCTTTGCTCTCTCTTCAGAAGATTTCAATTGCTCTACATGGGTCCAGTTTTCACCGTGCAGCTACTTATATTTCTGATTCAGTTGAGTGCATTGTTCTTCTTCCAAAGTGGAAGATTCCTCCAGACATATTCATTTAGTTTGGATTTAGAGGTTCACATGCACAGTCTCAGGATGTTGCTGCATAGAAGAACCAAATTCTTGATTTACTGCTTAGTTTGAGGGGGGGTATTTTTCCCATGAGGTTTTTCCCCGTTTCCTTGGTTATATTAAGCAGTTACTTTATTGTACAAGGTGACCTATGGCCTTTGTTTATATGGCCCTAGAATTTTATGCATCTATGTTTTCTAACTCTTCCTGAGTATAGCTTAAGGGGGGGTGTTGGAGACATTTACCTTCATACTCACTCCTTCGGTCAAATTGGCCTAGTTAAACCACTATCCTAAGTTTAATTGACATCAGTGGAGCATTAATTACCATCATCCCAGTCACTCCCATGCCTACCTACAGTCAAGGAGGATAACTTAGCCTTCTCCTACAGTCAAGGAGGCTAACTGGAGCACTCCAGGGGTGATCTGTGTGACATTCATGCACCTAATTGCTAACTGGTGGTTACTGTTAGTTCAACCAATTAGTTACAGTCAGTTAAGGTGCCTCCATTCATTAAATATATTAGTTAATGATTATTTATTATTATTTTAATGAACTGGAGTGAACAAGGCACCTTCACCAACTTCTGATGGTCAGTTCAGCTTCAGTTAACCTCATCAGGCTTTATTGGAGTCATGCAGTACTAGCACTTGATGATTGGATTGCTATGACATGTGTTTGATCTCCTTCAGTTGAGATCCAGTCATTTATTGCACTCCAACTTCAGTTAGGGTTTGGTAAGTCAATTAGGGTTTTGGTCAAGTGGTTAACTGAGTGAGATTGCATGGCAAAGAGTCAGTTAAGCTAGAATCATTCACTGAATTCGAATTGGCCCTTAGGTATTCTAATTATTCATGGAGTTAAGCTATTGCTATGCATGGAAATTGTAATCCTTTATTGTTTATATAATATACAGAGAGGAAACCTATTGGGAATTCCAGTTATTTTCCAATTCATGAGTATTTGTTAATAATTCTTTGATGATTTTGATTCCTAGTTCCTAGATCATGTGCAACAATTAATAGGAAGTGTATGATGCTAAAACATATTTTTGAAGGAAAGAACATCAATGGGAAGATGAATTTGAGGAACCAATTAAAGAATGTGAAGATACATAACTCTAAGAATATGCAGTCTTACTTCACAAGGGTTGCTCAAATCAAAGAACAACTTGAAGCAGTTGAAGAAAATGTCGAAGAAGGAGAAATTGTAATGGCTACCTTGAATGGTCTCCCTAGATCATGGGACTCATTCATTCAAGGAATTTGTGTAAGAAGGAAGCTGATCTCTTTCAGCAGTCTCCACAAAGAATGTGCACAAGAAGAAGCTAGACTCATGATAAGAGAAGAAAATATGGGAGCAACTAATGATCAAGCTCTCACATTTCACACTAGGAAGAAATTCAAGAAGAAGGAGAATGAGAACTTCATCACAACAAGAATAAGTACAAGAAACAAAAGAAGACCAAAATATATACTTCAAATGTTCGATGTTATACCTGTGATGAAAAGGGACACTTTGCAAGAGATTGTCCCAATAGGAAAAGGAGACACCATTATCATATTTCCAAAGATGATGAAACAACAAACAAAATATTCATATGGGTGAAAGATGATTTAGATGAAGAGTATGTGCTAATATCAACACTTATTGGAACTATCTCACATTGAAGCAATGATTGGATTATGGATAGTGGAGCTTATAAACATATGACAGGATACAAGGAATCATTCCTTAATAAGTTTGAACATGAATAACCTTACAAGCTGAAACTTGGGGATGACTATCAGTACCCCATAAAAGGGAGTGGAGAAGATTCATACAAGATTGACTCTGGAAAATATTTAAAGATGAAGAATGTGCTATATGTTCCAGTGTTGAAGAAAAATCCTCTCCCCATTTCTGCACTAGGTGCAAAATGGATTAGGGTTTATTTTATCAATGGCCAAGTTCTGATGTGGCCTAGAGAAAATACAATAGAGGATGCAATAGTGATTGGAGAAGAACATGGAGGATTGTACAAGTTGAAGGGATAACCTGAAAATGAACTAGTTCACGAGTCGATTGAACCAAGTGAAGTATGACATAGAAGGATTGAACATGTTCACTATAGAGCACTATAGTCTCAGGATTACCATAGATCCAAGCAAAGCATGAAGGTATTTGCAAAGGATGTGCACAAGGAAAGAATGTGAAGAAGACATTTCCCAGTAGCAAGAGCAAGGATAAAGGAATATTGGATATAGTACACTCAGATGTATGTGGACCCATGTCCTTTAGTTCACTAAGTGGGTATGTGTACTATGTTTCCTTTATAGATGATTTATTGTGTTAGAATTGGATATATTTATTGAAAGGGAAAAGTGAATTTTTTAGTAAGTTCAAGGAATATAAATCCTTGGTCAAGAACCAAGCGGATAGGAACATTAGGACTCGATGGTCAGATAATGGAAGAGAGTTCACTTCAGAAGAATTCAAGGAACTTTGCAGAGAGTCTATGATTAAGAGGGAGTTGAGCACTCCATAGAATCCTAAACAGAATGGGGTTGTGGGACAAAATAACTAAACCATAATGAAGGCAACAAAATCTATGTTGCATGACCAGGATATTCCTATGCACCTTTGGGAAGAGGCAGTAAGAACAACTATATATGTACAAAAACATACTCCTCATTGAGTACTTAACAACAAGACACCTGAAAATGCTTTCTCAAGAGTGAAACGAGAAGTCAACCACCTGAGAATATTTGGCTTCCCAGTGTACATACATCTCCCAAAGGAGAAAAGGAACAAGATTGACCCTTATGCGAAGAAGGGTATATTCATAGGATACATTGATACATCAAAGGTCTACTGTATATAATTCCTAGGATTCAAGAATATTTTTATCAATATATATGCAACCTTTGATGAAGACTCGACATACTTCATATCCAGGAGGAAACTTAGTGAGGAGTTCGAGGAACCTGAAGAGACGAGAGACTGAGATATGGAAATTGGAGAAGAAATTCTAGAAAACCATGAATATCGTGATATGAAATAACCACAAGAGCTGGTAGAGAAATTACTTGAGAAGGACTCCCACAAGAGGAAACCACCATGGGAATGGGAGCTCATACGAGAAGTTGAAAGGTATGGCACTCTATAAGGAATATATATATAGAGAGAGAGAGAGAAAGGGAAAATCCCTACAATAACTATGTGGCTCTATTGTGTGACATAATTGACATAGAAACTTCCACCTATGAATATTCTACCGAAAAAAAAGATTGGAAGGATGCGATAATCGAGGAATATAAGTCAATCATGAAGAATGATGTATGGGATATAATTTCAAGATCGAAAAATAAATCTGTCGTGACTTCAAAATGGATCTACAAGATCAAGCATGATGCAGTTGGAAACATAGAGAAATATAAGGTGATATTTGTAGCATGAGGCTTCTCATAGAAAGAAAGAATAGACTACGAAGAGACATTTTCACCCGTGGAAAGGTACACTTCCATTAGGACCATACTTTCTTTAGCAGTAGTTATGAAAAGGAAAATACACCAGATGGATGTCAAGACAACTTTCTTGAATGGTGTAGTTGAGGAGGAAGTGTACATGAAACAACCACAGGGATTCGAGACAGATGATAGGAAGACCCATGTCTGCAAATTGAAGAAGGCCTTGTATGGATTGAAATAGGAACTAAGGACATGGTACGACAAAATGGATAGCTTTCTGATGATCTTAGGCTTTACTAAGAGTAAATCGGATTCCAACCTCTACTTCAAGGTGGAATACGGAAGACTAGTGATACTCCTACTATATGTCGATGACTTGTTTCTAATAGGTGAAGAGTAACTCATTAAATATACGAAGAGGAAACTTGCTATAGAGTTCAAGATGAAAGACCTAGGTATGATGAACTACTTCTTAGCAATGGAGGTGTGGAAGAGTGCAGAATATGGGATATTCCTTGGTCAAGGAAAATATGTAGTAAAGATTCCAAAGAGATTAGGAATGATGGATTGCAAGGTGATGACCACAACCATGGAATATAATTTGAAGCTTCTTAGTGATGCTTCATCCAAGATGGTTGATTCCACAATGTATCATCATATGATTGGTTCATTGATGTATCTGACAAATATGAGACCAGACATATTATTTGCGGTGAACACATTGATCTAGTTCCTTATGGATTTGAGACATATTTACCTTATAGATGCAAATAATATACTAAGGTACCTAAAAGGTACAGTGGATTATGGGATCAAATATGATGTGAACCAGAATATGAACCTACATAGTTATGTTGATTTAGATTGGGAAGGTAGCACCACTGTCAGGAAGAGAACCTTGGGTTGTTGCTTCAGTTTGGTATTTGGCATGATCTCCTGGTTCAGTAGGAAGCAATGATGCGTGGCAATGAGTACAATCGAGGCAGAGTATGTTTCCTCTTTCTCAACTAGTTGCGAGGAAGTGTGGATTTGAAAAATACTATCTGAATTGTTTGATCTCCAGTTAGATGTGACTTGTATCTTTTACGACAATAAGAGTTGCGTGAAGCTTTCGATAAATCCTATGTTCCATTACAAGTCTAGGCACATTAAGATCAAGTTCCACTATATCAGGGATATGGTGGAGAGAGGAGCAGTGAAGCTCCAGTATGTGGAAATGGATGAGAAGATAGATGATGTGTTGACTAAGCCTCTTGCGAAAGTGAAGTTTGAGTACTTTAGAGAAATACTTGGTGTGATCCAGATTGAGATCCCTTGAAAGATGGAGTGATGTGTTCTAGCATATCTAGAGAGACAAGTTTTCTGAGCGTAAAATCCTGGCGAAGTTTGTAGTTTTCTCAGACATAATCAGGCTTGTAGGTTGTCCTTGGATTTATTAAGTCCTAACGAATCTTGCAGGTTATTCTTGGATGTAATCAGTCCTGATATGTTACAGAAGAATAATATCTCACATGGGAAATGAGATAGGTTGTATAAGCAGGAAAAATCCTAGTGAAGTAGGATACTTGGGCATAATCAATCTTGTAGGTTGTCCTCAGATGTAATCAGTCTCGGCGAAGCTCGTAGGTTATCCTTAGATGTAATCAATCCTGAGGCAGGTTATACGAAGGTAAAAATGAGACCTGACATGGTATGCAGGTTATTCAGATGTAATAAGTCATGTGGGTTATCAGAGCATTAAAATGAGACTTGGCATGGTACATAGGTTACTCGGATGTAATATGCCTCGAATTTTTTCTGAATGAAAAAGATCCTGGACGTAGGTTGTTCAGATGTAATTCCTTAAGGTTTACCTAGAATGTAAAATTCCTGATGCAACAGGTTGTTTGGTTGTAATCAGTCCTTATATATATATGTGTATGTGTGTGTGTTCCCATGTTGAGATGATAAGGTCATGAAGAACGTGAGGTGCACCTAGGCGATTCTCTGATAGAACACAAGTTGACTATGAATGCTTTGTGTTTTTTTTGTTTTGTGCAAGACAAAAGAGATGAAGGTAGAAGACGCTGGTTATTTCCGTTGAAATGTAAAGAAGGTCCTGGAAATTTTATATGTGATGGATTGCTCAAGATGTGATGAAGACCTGGTTGAGGAGTAGGACTACATCCGACATGAAAAAGGGTTGGCTCTGTAGAAACTTCCAATGATAGATAGTATTGTTCGATGATCAATAATAATATGATGATGGAATCAACTATGATGATGACTATATGACTCCATGATGATGACTCTGTGATGAAGAATTAACCATATTTGTTGATGACTGTGAAGAGAGAGAATGCCTTCCTAGTTAAGAGGGAGTGTTGATGTATTTGTAACTTCAGAAGATATTTTGATGTATATTATCATTGGATGTTGTTGTATCCCCATTGGGTATTTTTTTACCCCCTTTCGGGATTTATTAATTATTTATAGACCTTGAGGTACAACCTCTAGTGTAATTCCAGGAAATAGTCCCCAATGTAATGATCATGTAATGTGTATTTGGAGTCTCTCTGGGATAAGTCGGCCCTATTTGAGAAGACAAATGGTCCCTGGTGTTATGTTTGGTCAGTTACTTAAAAGGTATAAATAAGGAGGCGCTCTCCTTCATTTATACACACCTCACACTCTCAAGTTTGCATGAGAGAGAAAGAGAGAAAGGGAGGAGAGACAGATAACCACTGAAGACTTATTCTTACTTCTTTTGATCATCTTACTATTTTGAGGAAGTTTGCGAGGTTTTCTCCTTTATGGGTTCCCCAGTTAAAATATTTATGTCTTGTGTATCTCTTATATCTTATGCATCTAGTTATACTTGTTATTCTTTTAGACAAAGATCCTAATCAAGATAATAAGGTCTAGAAACACTAACAATAGCGTCATGTTTTAACATTGGCTCATGTCTCTAAATCCATCTATAATGTTACAATTACTAAATTTTAACACTTCAGATGGATTCTAAGACCCCCTAAATTTTAATACTGCAAATGGATTCGGAGACCTATGAATCCATCTGTAGTCTTAACATTTAGTAAATTGTATAAATTCATTGTCAAAATTGTAATTTTTCATTGTCAGAGTGACACCACTAAAATTGAACAAATAAATGTTCAATTTCTATGTGGTAATTTTTAGTTTAGTTCTTATCCCATGACCAAAATGGTCATTTATCTTGGTCATTTTTAGTTTAGTTCTTATCTTGTGACCGAATTGGTCATTTATCTTGGTCATTTTTGTTGAAATATTGGACAACACTAAGAGGGGGGTGAATCAACATTGATAACTTTTAACAATTTAAACCACTTTTAATTTATTCAATAACAAACATGATAAACAAGAACACACATAACACAAATTTATCGTGGAATCCCAATTGGCTAAACCACCAATACTTCTTATTACTACAAAATTATATTTACAAATAGTTTCTACCTACAACTACAAATAAGGATGGTACTACACCCTATTTACGAGCAACTACTGGAAGGAGGCTACAAAACCCTGGTTTTATCAGCCTCTACTGAAAGGATGCTACTACAACCTATTTACCAGCTACTAATGGAAGGAGGCTACAACCTCCTTGCAGGCTTGTAGCCTTCCATTACACCACCCTTCCACCCTAATATATTTTTTTCAAACTTCCAAATCTCTTTTTCCTTCAATATATATCACAAATACTTCTTTACATCATTGGTCTCTGCCTCTTCGAGCTGCTTCTATGATCTGGAATGTAGATACAACTTCTTCCACTCGACACTTTGTCTATTAATACCCTCTAACACATTTTATGTGAATGCTTCTCTTCACCGTTGCACTTTTTCATTCTTATATTATGCCTCTTCATGAAAACTCAATTATTCACCATAAAAATTCTTTAACTCTATTTAGGTTTATCAGTCATACCTTTTTGCAAAAAAATATTACCAAAATTTCCTCTCTGCAATGATCATTCTTCACCAAAAATTCGTCCAAATTTACCTTTTTTGCAATTATATTTCTGCAACAAAAATACTTTCGCAATTTTCTTTCCACAATAGATTCTTTTAGCAACCATCCTAAGTCATTGATCCATTGCGGTCTCTTTCATATCCTTCGATCTGAGATAGTATTGTGGATGCCAATTTTGACTTTTCTCAATAAGTCCTTTCGCAACTATATTTCTACAAGGTACTTTCCACATTGTTGATTTCTTGCAGACTCTTCCCTAGTTGATGATCTTTAGATCATTTGTGGATTACAGCTTGCGGGTTTTCCAAATTTCTTAAAAGTTCTTCTGCAATTTTCTTTATGCAAGATTTATTTCATGCCATCGATATCATGCAAACTCTTTCCTGATTTTCGATCTTAGATCAGATGCGGATTGCATATTGTGGGTTTTCAAAATTTCTTGAAAATTCTTCCACAATCTTTCTTCTACACCATCAATCTCTTGCGAAATATTTCATGATCGTCGATCTTCGGGATTGCAGGTTGCGGGTTCATAAAACCTCAAACATTACTTCCACAATTTGCTTTCCTTAATTTTTCTTCTGCATCGTTGATCTCTTGCGGCAGTTGTCCTGACTGTTGATCCTCAGATTGTTGATTGCATATCGCGAGTTCATAAAATGTCAAATGTTACTTCCACAATTCCCTTTCCACAATTTTTCTTCCCCATCTTCTATCTCTTGTGGATGTTTTCCTGACCATCGATCTTCGGATTGCAGATTGTGGAATGCAGAATCACACTTTCATATTTTAGACCTTCATAATTTTCTTCCTCAACTTTGTTTCTGAATTTCTTCTGAACTGTTGATTTTCTTGCGGGTTCACTCCTAACCATTGATCTACAATCAAATGAGGATTTGTGAATCTTCATTTTTCTTATGCGGAAACCATTCACCATCGTCGATCTTCTCAAAATAAGCTTCCACAATTTCTTTCAACTGATCTAGGTCGTCGATTTATTTGAGGGTTCACTCCATACCATCGATCTATGATCAAATGCAAATTGTGTTTATGACATTGGGGATCTCTCTACAACCATAGATCTTCTGCATACTTTCTTCTAATAGTCTGATATGTTCATTGTCGCCTCTTCCAAAAGGTAGGGGCATGAAAGGTCATCCTAGGCTCCAAGCTGGTGACTTCTTATGGATTCCAAGCACATAGAGCCCCCACAATACCTTTTCTCTATGTGCTGAATAACCATAGTGAGGCCAATGCATATAAACACATAAAAACTCAAACGTGCTTCCAATGTGGGATAAATTCCAATTGTCGAATTAATTTGCACCGTTGATCATGTGATCGGACGGTTGCTGAGTCTTCGTAATGAATTCTATTGCAGATCCTTATCTCCTCTGCCTCTTGCATCGATCGACCATTGCTCTTCGAATTATATCTGTTGTAGATCCTCATCTCCTCTGCCTCTTGCATCGATTCAACCTCTACTCATTGAAATACAATTCGACTTTTTAATTCCTTTCTATTACATTTATTTTTCCCTATCAACATGTTCACTGGTTATTCCTTTATCATTGTTGAACTCTTTTTTATATCAATTGACAACTATTTTCAACATTCTCCCCCTTTGGCAGTGATGGAAACATTTTCTCTTGGTCAATTTTCTCGCCCTTTGACAGCAATGACAAAGGCGTCCTTCTAACAGCTCCCCCTATCATCATATCTCCCTCTGAGATTATGCTTCTAATTCTATGACTGTTGTAAGGATATTAATCCCAAATTCCATCTAAGCTGATCAAAATATTCCTTGGGTAGTGGCTTGATAAAGATATCATCAATCTGTTCTTATGTCCACATACTCTAGCTTGACAATATTGTCGGATACTTGTTCCCTTAGGAAATGATACTTTATTAGTATGTGATTTTTCTTGGAGTGCATGACAATATTTTTTAACATATTTATGGCACTGGTATTATCACAATTTATTACTATTGGGTTTTCGTACTTAACAAGTAAGTATTCTAGTGTCTGCTTCATCCAAATGACTTGAGTGAAACATGATGCAGTGGCAATGTATTCGGCTTCCATTGTGGAGAGTGAAATGGAAATTTTTTTTTTGCCTGACCAAGATACCAAACAATTTCCCAAGAAGAATGCTGCTCAACTGGTGCTTTTTTTTATCATCAACACTTCCTTCACAATCCACATCAGTAAATTCTTTCAAGATGAAGTCTTGAATTTTTGGGTACCATAACCCATATTCCAAACTACCTTTCAAATATTTGAGGATTATTTTTACTGTTGTTACATTTTTTTCTTTTGTGCTTAACTGGAACCTAGCCACCAAACCTACAGCTTACATCACATATGGTCTTGTAGTTTCACATATAGCAGGTTGCCTATCATGGATCTATACATGGTATGGTCCACTTCCAGAGACTCATCGTCCTTACTTAATTACAACCTGTGATCATAGGAGTACTAACAGGTTTGGAGTCTTCCATCTTAAATATTTTAAGCATGTCTCTGTCAATGTATTTAGTTTGAGAGACAAATATTCATTTGTATGTTTGGTAAACTTGTAATCCCAAAAAGAATGTTATTTCACCCAACATTGACATTTTGAATTCCTTCTTCATTTCAGAAGCAAATTTTACACTTAGTATTTGTAAATTGCTTCCAAATATGATGTCATCTACATAAACAACAACAATGATCATATTTTCATCTTTGATTTTTAAGTAGAGATTACTTTTAGTGGCCCCTCTCTTAAATCCTTGTTGCTTTAAGTAGCTTTCCAGCCTTGAAAAACACCCCCTTGGAGCTTGTTTGAGGCCATAGAGAGCATTTTTCAATTTACAAACATATTATCTATTTTCTGATAAGAGAAAACCTTCAATTTTTTCAATATAAACCTCTTCTTCTAGTTTTCCATTCAAAAATGCTGACTTGACATCCATTTGATATATTTAAAAAAAATTATGGCATGAAAATGCTAAAAACATTCTGATTGCTTCAAGTCTTGCCATAGGGGCATAAATTTTTTCAAAATCAATCCCTTCCATTTGAGCATACCCTTTACATACTAATATTTCTTTGTTCCTTTTCACTTAACCATCTTGATTGAATTTGTTCTTGAAATCCCATTTACTCCCTATAATATTTGTGTCTTTGGGTCTTCGGACAAGTTCGTAGGTTTTGTTCTTCTCAATCTGATCCAATTATTCATTCATGGCTTTGATCAATTCATCATTCTTGCTGGATTCTGTTAAATTCTTAGGTTCCCCTATTAAGAGTATGGCTTGTTCGTTAAATAGTAGTTTTCTCCTTGTACAGGCTCCAACATCTTTTTCCTCGATGATCTGTGTCTCAGGATAATCCTTTTGTACTCTTCTAGATGGATTTTTTGTATCAGATCTTGGAGAATCTTCTAGACTTTCATGTGTATATTCCTCCTCTAATTCTTCTTCTTCATCAAGAACACGTTCATATTTTTGTAGGTCTTCCTTTTCTTCATAATTTGTACTTACATCACCATCATGAATTCTTATTATTCTTGGCTTTATGTCATCTATTCTTACATATGAAGTTTCTACGATCTTGTGTAACCTTTTATTGTTATATCTATACGCCTTCTTGGTGGATGAATATCCTAAAAATATTCCTTCATCAATCCTAGAATCAAACTTGCCAAGATCATCCTCGTTCCTTTTAATGTAGCAATTGCTGCCAAATACTCTGAAATACTTGATTGAGGTTGGTATTCCATACCATAGATCATAAGGAGTCATGTACTTATTCACTTTGAGTTTACCTCTATTAGGTATATAGACAGTTGTGTATACTTCTTCTTTCCAATATGCATCTGACAAATTTGCTTCATTAAGAATTGTTTTGGAATCTTCTTGGACTATTCTATTCTTCCTTTCAACAACACCATTCTACTGAGGAGTCTTTGCATCTGAAAATTGTATTTTAATCCCATGTATCTCACAAAACTCATTGAACTTGTTTGAGGTAAAGTCTCCGCCATCGTTTGATCTGAGACACTTGATTTTCTGATTTGTCTCATTTTCAACCATTACTTTGAATATTTTGAAATTTTCAAAAGCTTCTGATTTTCTTTGAGAAAAGTTACCCAAGTCATCCTTGTGTAGTTATCAATGATCAGCATAAAATAGTATTCTCCTTGTAGACTCTTAATCCTCATTGGTCCAAAAATATTAGTGTGAACTATTTCTAGAGGATGTGAGGTCATATGTTCTTTTGTTTTGAAATTGGCTTTAGATTGCTTCCCATGTTGACAATGTCTACAAACTTAGTTTAGAGGTTTCACAATTTTAGGAAAGTCTTTCTCAGCTTATTTCGTACTTACAAGGTTATCAAAGTTTAAGTGTCCCATCCTTCTATTCCATAACCAACTTTCATCAACCATACTCAAGTAACATTGATTTTCATTATCTAGGATGTATACATTGCTTGAATTCCTTACAACATGCCAACAATTCTTCTCGAGTCCTTTTTCTGATTTCACATTTCTCAGAGTAAAAAATACAGATCTGCCCTTGGTCACATGTTTGACTTACATTGGTCAAATTAGGGTTAATTTTTTCTACCAGCAACACATTTTCTGCTTTGATCTTATTATTGACAACAATTGTACCTTTTCCAATTATTTTGGAGTTCATATTATCTCCAAATGGCACTCTACCCTTATTATCTTTTCTTATTTTTATGAATTCGTTTGGGTCACCTATCATATGTTTTGAACACCCACTATCCAAATTCCATATATTTTGTTTCTCTGTTGCGCATAACGCAATCATGGATCTCTCCTTTTCTTCTCGTTCCTTCCAATCCTTCTTTTGTTTTTTTTCTTCAAACTCATTTGCAACAATTTTCTTTGTAGGAGTCGTCGGTTTACAATCTCTTGCAATATGTCCATGGTTATTACACTTGTAATACATAGGTCATTTCTTTGAATGCGTGTAAAATGGTTATGATTCTTTCCTTTTGGTTTGCACTAGGTGAATTATTCTTGTATTCACAAAACATTTTCCATAGGATCTACAATTTAGGGCTTTGTGACCAAATTTATTACAAGAGTAACAATCACTAAGGAAGATCTGTTGATATTTGTTTGTCATCGGTTTCTTAGGCATCACATTAATATTGTTTTTTTCATGAGAGTTTGGAATATATTTCTTGCTTTCTACCTTCTTAACTGGACTTTTTAGTGCAGCTACATAGCTTTTTTCATTTACACCTTGGTTTGTGAAAGAATAATATTTTGGCCTATATCCTAGTTTAGATTTATCATTTGAATGTCTTTGACTATTTAGGATATCATCTAAGATCTTTGAGCTGCCCTAAAATTTTGATTTCATGGCTTCTTCATCAAGCTTTTTCCTAAACTGCATGATCTCTTCTTCAAGCCTTTCATATCCTTGTATTCTTCTTTTGAGATATAAATTTAGGTCCTCTTCAATCCTTTTGTCCTCTATAAGTTGAGTTTACAACTTGCTAATGACATGGTTTGACTTTTTGTTCTTTCTACTACATTTTTCAAGTTCTTCAAGAGCACTAGAGAGTTCATCTTTTAAGTCTACTTCACCTTCCTCATCTAGTTCACCATTCTGAGCTTGAGTATCTACTCCCATGAATAGAATTGATGTTTCTTCATCGCCACTCGTATCTTCATCTTCTCTATCTTCCATAGTGTAAAGAATTTTCTTTTTCTCATAGTACTTCTTTTTGTTTCCCATTTTATCCTTTTTGAACTTCCTTCAGGCTTCTTTCTCATCCCTATCATCTTTTTTAGGGTAAGGACATTTTGAAGCAAAGTGTCCAATTATTCCACATCTAAAACACTTTAGGTGTATCTTTCCTTTGTATTTTCCAGTACCTCTCTCAATTTTTTTAATAAAGAGGGCTTCATCATTTGAAATATCTGAATGGTTTTTGGATGGGGCTTCATACTTATTTGATTCGTTTATGGCTTTGAATGTTTCCTATTTTCTTGAAGAATCATTTTGTCTCGTTCTCATCTCATATGCAGTGAATATCCCATGTAGTTCATATACTGTTAAGGAATCAAGGTCATCTCGTTCTTCTAGAGTGGACACCTTTGAGTCATACTTCATTGGAACTGTTCTTAGTACCTTTTCGATTACTTCTCTTTCTTTTAAATATCCTCCAAGGTCTCTAATAGCGTTTGCAACTTCATCTAATCTTAGAAGGTATTCTCCAATATTTTCTTCTTCTTTCATTTTTAGGCTTTCAAACTATCCTATATATGTCTGAAGCTTGGATTCTTTGACTTTGGATGCCCCTTCATAGAAATCTTTAATTTATCCCAAGCTTGTTTGGCAGTCTTGCATCACATGACTTTTACAAACACAGAGTTTGTCAATCCACTCAAGACGAAATTTAGGGATTTTACATTACACTCATATTGGTCTAGCTCCAATTTGTTAGTAGGTATGTTGTCTAATATTTTATACTCCTTTTCAGGTGCTGCCCAAACCTTCCATTTAATAGACATCATATGGTACTTCATTCTCACACTCCAGTATGCATAGTTTTCTCCTATGAATAATGGTGGTTTGTTGGTGGGTGTTAGATTTTTAACATTAATCTATAATTATATTAGGATATTTAACTAAGAGAATAACAAGCACAACAATCAAACACAAGAGACAATGAACACAGTGTTTTTCCTCAGGGAAACCATAAATGGAGAAAAACCCGCAACTTCCTCAGAGATCGAATCAGTACCAAAAGTAAAACCCAAAATAGTAACATGATCTCTCGACAGTAGTACCCTCTTTCTTCCTAGCCCCAGTGTCCTCTTCTTCCTCAGCTATGTGCTACAACTGAGTGTGAGTGAGTGTGTGATAAATAGAGAGGCTAGCTCTCTATTTGTACTAATTCCCCACTTGACTAAACCCTACTAGGGCCGACTTCACTAGGTGAGTCTGATAAATTGTGTTGAGAAGGGTTACCCACATTGACTTGACATGAATTGATTACATTATATAAACTCTCGATCGGAACATCGGGGCATGACATGACTCAATTACATTATAAACACATCTAGGAATAAACATCGAGGTATAATACATAAGAAATACAAGTGAATACATTCTGAAGTTACAATTACATCAACACTCCCTCTTAACTAGGAAGGTATTCTCTCGACACAATTTATCAGCGCAAGTCTTCTTCTCTGTATCATCTGGATCATCATCGAGTCCTTGTCATCTTCACCTTCAAGTCATCTCTATCTTCAAGTCATCTTCATCTTCAAGTCATCTTCATCTGGATCTGGATCATCACTCGATCTGGATCATCATCACTGGATCTAGGTCATCCCTTGATATGGATCATCACTGGAGCATCATCACTGGATCTGGATCATCACTCGATTTGGATCATCACTGGAGCATCATCATTGGATCTGGATCATCACTGGAGCATCATCGCTGGATCTGGATCATCATTGCTATATCATCATCACTGGATCATCACGGGTGTTATCTCATGAGAGGAAGTTCTACAGATCCAGCCCTTTTTCATGCTGGTTGTAGGCCTAGCCTCCATGTAGGTCTTCTTCCAACACTTATATCTGACCCTAAGTCAGAATGTCCCATCTAGCACTTATATCTTATCATGCAGGAACCAATCCTATAATCATATCAGAAAGGAGGACCCAACACTCACATCTGACCATGTGGGAACACATCCCACAACCCTGTCAGAAAGGCCTACCACTCACATTTGACCATGCCAGGAACCAATCCAGCATACATGTCAGAAGGTCTCTCAGCCCCAAGCTGAGGGTTCTTGGTAACAGACCAGGTGCCTCCATTCAGAGAATGGCATTCAACACTTATATCTGATCATGTAGGAACCAATCCTACAGTCACATTAGAATGGCTCAGCACTCATATCTGACATGGAAGGAACCAATCCTCTCACCATGATAGAATGGCTCAGCCCTTATATCTGACCATGGAAGGAACCAATCCTCTCACCATGTCATAATGGCTCATGGACTCATCACTTCCATTTGGAGGGAACCTCGATCTAGAGAACACCAAGCTTCTCCCTGAAGTACTAAAACTTCACCCTAGCCAATGGCTTTGTCAACTCATCAGCTATCTATTCGTCCATTGCAACATACTGGAGCTTCACTACTCCCCTCTGCACCATATACCTGATATAGTGATACTTGATCTCGATATGCTTCGACTTGTCATGGAACAATGGGTTCTCTGATAACTTCACGTAACTCTGGTTGTAGCAATGTATACAAGTAACATCCATCTGGAGATCAAATAGATTAGATAGTAGCTTCCTCATCCATACTGCCTCACAAATAGCTAACAAGTTGTGACATACTCTGCTTCAGTTGTACTCAGTGCCACATAGGATTGCTTCCTGCTAAACCAAGAGATCACACCTAATCCCATACTGAAGAAACACCTTGAAGTGCTATTCCTATCGATGGCACTGCCTACCCAATCTGAATCAACATAACCCTCCAGGTTAATCTTTAGATTCACCTCATACTTGAGCACATAATCAATTGTACCCATAAGGTACCTTAGAATATGCTTTGTAGCAATCAAGTGAACATGTCTCAGATCTGTCAGAAACTAGCTGAAGGTGTTCACAGCAAAGCAAATGTCTGGTCTCGTGTTTGTCTGGTACATCAAGGACCCAATCATCTAATGATACATTGTAGCATCAACCTCTTTTGATGAAGCATCACTCAATAGATTCAGGTTTGATGCCATAGGTGTGGTCATGGCATTCCATTCCATCATCCCGAACCTCTTTAGGATCTCTACTGCATACTTCCCTTGTTTGAGGGAGATTCCATCTGCATTCTGCCACACCTCCATTCCTAGAAAATAGTGCATCATACCCAAGTCCTTCATTTCGAATTTGATAGCAATCTTTCTCTTCATATCAGCAATCAACCCATCCATACTTGTTACAAATATATCATCTACATACAGTAGGAGAATCACTGGGTTGCCATCAACCTTGTAGCAAAGGTTGGAATCTGCTTTACTTTTGGTAAAGCCCAAACTGGATAGAAAGTTGTCAATTATGTCGTACCATGTCCTGGGTGCCAGTTTCAAACTGTACAGAGCTTTCTTCAATCTACCCACATGAGAATCCCTATCATGTGTCTCAAAACCGAGTGGTTGCTCTGCATACACTTACTCTTCCACTACACCATTCAAGAAAGTAGTCTTGACATCCATTTGGTGTATCTTCCCTTTCATTACTATAGCCAGAGCAACTACTGATCTGATGGAAGTGTATCTAGATATAGGTGCAAAGGTTTCTTCGTAATCTATTCCTTCTTTCTATGAGAAACCATGAGCTACGAATCTTTCTTTGTATTTCTCTATGCTAACATCTGCAGCATGCTTGATCTTGTAGATCCATTTGGAAGTTACAATCGACTTCCCTTGTGGTCTTGGGAAAACAACCCAAACATCGTTCTTCATGATCGATTGATACTCTTCGATCATAGCATCCTTCCATTCTTTCTGTTCTATCGCTTCTTCATAGTTGGAAGGTTCTTTGATGATAAAGTCACACAATAAAGCTACATACCCGGAGCAGGATCTGGTTCTCTTTCTTTCTCTATGATTTTCTTCTAGAGCCCCATATCTTTCCACACCTTGGATAACTTATCATACCCAAGCAGGTTTCATCTTGTGAGGACTCTTCTCTTGAGGTGGATCTATAGATTCTTGAGGTTCTTCAAATTCTCGATCTTCTTCTTGAGTTTCTTCGTTCATGGTTGTATATTTGCATCCAGTGCAAATATGGAGAGAAGATTCTTCTTTAGTCCTAGTACAAACAAGACATCCTTCATTTTTATAGACTTTCCAGAGTCTAGCTTGTAGGAGGATTCACCACTACCTTTTATGGGATATTGGTAGTCATCCCCAAGTTTCACCTTATGGGGTGAATGATGTTCGCATAGTTTCTCAAAATATTCCTTGAAACCTGTCATGTGTTTGGTAGACCCACTATCAATAAGCCAATCTTTGCTTCCATGAGTGATAGTTCTCATGAGAGCGCAGATCAGAACATATTCTTCTTCAATTGAAGAGTCTTTGCTTTCTTGTTTTACTTTCTTCCTAGGAGGATCATCATCCTCAGTAGTGTGAGCATGATGTCTTCTTTTGGAGTTCTTCTTCTTCTTGGATCCATTATTATTCATGGGACAATTTCTAGAAAAGTGTCCTATTTCATCGCATGTATAACATCTGAGTTTGGATGGATTTTTCTGATGAGAATGCTTACCTTGGTGATGATGATTTTCCCTTCTTCCTTTCTTGGAGTGTACTGTGAGAGCTTGATCTTCAATTCCCATATTTTCTTCTCGAGCTGCTATTCGAGCTTCTTCTTGAGAACATTCTTCCCACAGTCTACTAAACTTGACTAATTTATTCCTAGCATAGATTCCTTGCATGAAAGAATCCCATGACCTAGAGAGACCATTCGAGGTTGTCATCATAGTTTCTGCATTCTCCACTTCTTCATCTACTACTTCTAGCTATTCTTTGATGTGGGATACCCTTGTGAAGTATGACTCGATGGTCTCCTAATTCTAGATCTTTACATTCTTCAACTGGTTCCTTAGAGTCATCTTCCGGTTGATGTTCTTCCCTTCAAACAGTTTGGTTAGGGCATCAAACATAGCTTTAGGTGTCTTGAGGGAGGACACCCATGATATGATCCTTGATTGAATCAACAATAATCCTCTTTTCCATAACCAACTTCTTCTTATGTGAGTCCTTAGCCTCATCTCTCTCTTGAACTGGAACCTCCTCATGGATGTAGGAGTCCAACTCATTTTATTCTAGAACCAAGGAGATCCTATACTTCCAGGCTTGGAAGTTATTAGCTCCCTCAATATTTTCATCAAGTTTGGTATGATGAGACATCTTAATTGAGAACCTTAAATGGAAATACAAAATATTTAGATCTTACCAGGTCAAGATGTCAGATATGGATTTGGAGCTGAAATTCTGCAGTGTTGGTACAAGAGAAGATTAGGGTTTTTATTTTTTGGAGTTCTATCCAACCAAATGCTTTGATCTTGATCCCTAAACTTCAATTTTAGGGAGGATATCAATCCAGGCCTGGGCTCACTAAAAAATTCCACTTCTCTGAAAAGCCCTAATTTCTGGTAGTAGTGTCGGGTCCAAAACTAAAAAACCTCATAATTGATTCTGCTTCGACAGAAAGATGCACCCTAGGGAGGAGAGTTATTCCAACCTTCTTTTTCTGAAAATATGTGGAGAGAGATCCACGAAGTAGGAAGCCCTAGTTCCTATAGCAACATAGTGTATTCTTCTCAGGTTAGCTTTGATACCATGTTAGATTTTTAACATTAAGCTAGCTTTATATTAGGATCTTTAACTGAGAGAATAACAAACACAACAATCAAACACAAGAGACAATGAACACAGTGTTTTTCCTTGGGTAAACCATAAATGGAGAAAACCCTACAACTTCGTCAGAGATAGAATCAGCACCAAAAGTAAAACCCAAAACAGTAAGATGATCTCTTGACAACAGTAGCATCTTTCTTCCTAGACCCAGTGTCTTCTTCTTCCTTAGTTATGTGCTACAACTGAGTGTGAGTGAGTGTGTGATAAATAGAGAGGCTAGATCTCTATTTATACTAATTCCCAACTTGACTAAACCCTACTAGGTCCAACTTCACTAGGTGAGTCTAACAACCCTAGTGCCCTGAAACTGCGAGGACTTTAACCCTTGAACAATAGGAGTGTTACCCACATTGACTTGACATGACTTGATTACATTATAGAAACCCCCGATCGAAACATTGGGGCATGACATAACTCAATTACATTACAGACACATCCCAAAATAAACATCGGGGTATAATACATAAGAAATACAAGTGAATACATTCTGAAGTTACAATTACATCAATAGTGGCTAACCCTTCTTGTTGATCCATAGTGGTTTTTAAGTCAGATCTTCCTTCCAGTGGTTAAACTATGGTGAAGGAACTTGCTTTGATACCAACTGTTGAAATATTGGACAATACTGAGGGGGGGTGAATCAATATTGATAAATTCTAACAATTTAAACAAATTTTAATTTATTCATTAACACACATGATCAACAAGAACACACATAACAAAAATTTATCATGGAAGCCCAATTGGGTAAACTACCAATACTTCATATTACTGCAAAATTATATTTACAAATAGTTGATGCCTGCTACTATAGAAAATGATGGTAGTACACCCTATTTACCAGCAACTACTGAAACGATGCTACAACCCACTGGTTTTATCAGCTACTACTGAAAGGATGCTACTACACCCTATTTACCATCTACTACTGGAAGGAGGCTACAACCCCCTTGTAGGCTTGTAGCCTACCCTTGCACCACCCTGCCACCCTAATATATTTTTTTCAAACTTCCAGATCTCTTTTTCCTTCAATATCTATCACAAATACTTCTTCACGGCATTAGTCTCTACCTCTTCTAGCTACTTCTATGATCTGGATAGGAGAGATGACTTATTTCACTCACCCCTCTGTCTATTAATACCCTCTAACATGTTTTCTGTGAATGCATCTCTTCACCACTTCTCCTTTTCATTATTAGATCATGCCTCTTCATGAAAAATCAATTCTTCACCATACAAATTATTTAACTCTATTTAGGTTTATCAGTCATACCTTTCGACCACAAAATATTACCAAAATTGACTCTCCGCAATGATAATTCTTAACCAAAAATTCTTCTTAATTTTTCTTTTTTGCAATGATATTTCCGTGATTACCTTTCTACAACAGATCATTTCCACAACCATCCTAATCCATTGATCCATTGCAAACTATTTCCTATCCATCGATATGAGATCGTATTGTGGATTGCAGACGCGTGTTTTGACTTTTCTCAATAAGTTCTTCTGCAATTTCCTTTTTGCAACTATCTTTCCACAAGGTACTTTTCGCACCATTTATTTCTTGTGCACTCTTCCTTGGTAATTGATATTTAGACTCATTATATGTGGATTGCATATTGTGGGTTTTCCAAATTTATTAAAATTGCTTCAAACATTACTTCCACAATTCCATTTCCATCATTTTTCTCCCGCACCATCGATCTCTTGTAGATTCTTTCCTGACCATCAATCCCTGAATTGCGGATTGCGGAATGTGGAATCACACTTTCATATTTTGGACCTCCACAATTTTATTTTGCAACTTTGTTTATGCATTTCTTCTGAACCGTCAATTTCCTTGCATGTTCACTTCTGATCATTGTTCTACAGTCAAATGTGGACTTGCGAATATTCATTTTTCTTATGCAGAAATCATTCACCACCATCGATCTTTTCAAAATCAGCTTCCATAATTTCTATTAACTAATATGGGCCATCGATTTCTTTACGGGTTCACCCCAGACCATTGATCTATGATCAAATGCGGATTGTGCAATAACGTTGTGGATTTCTCCGCAACGATATCTCTTCTACAGAATTTATTCTAACCGTCGCATTTGTTCATTGTCGCCTCTTCCAAAAGGTAGGGGGCCTGATAGGTCATCCAGGGCTCTAGGCTAGTGACTTCTTGTGGAGTCCAAGCACTTAGATCCTACACAATACCTTTTCTCTACACATCGAATAACCATAGTGAGGCCAGTGCACATAAACACATACAAACTCAAATGTGCTTTCCAATGTGGGATAAATCCCAATCGTCGAATCAATCTGCACCATTGATCACCTAATTGGACGGTTGTTGAGTCTTAGTAATGAATTGTTTTGGAGGTCCTTATCTCCTCTACCTCTTGCATCGATCGACCACTGCTCCTCGAACTACCATCTCCTGCAAATCCTCATATCCTCTACCTCCTTCATCAATTCAACTGGTACTCATTTAACTACCATTCAACTTTGTAATTCCTTTGTATTACACTTAGTTTTCCATGTCATCATGTTCATTGGTTATTCTCTTTTCATTATTGAGCTCTTTTGACCTCAATTGAAAACAATTTTCAACAATTTTTAGTTAGCTCGCTTAGAATTTATCATTTTGGTTCATTTATCGCTTGAAAAAACCATGGTGGCCAAATTTTTTGGTCTCTTGGTCACTTATCTCTCATTTTGTACTAGTGGTTGCACCTAAAATAAAATCCAATGTAATCCAAATCCTAGGAATAGGGCCCTAGCATTCTAACATATATTCTGCTACACGCTCTCAAAACTCGGTACATAGTAATAAGGAAAATGGTGTTTCTTTCATTGATAATGGATCTCAATTACAAAGATCTTCACTCCTACTACAAGTTCTCCCAAAATAATGCTAACCTTCTGTATGAATTTGTCTTCCCATATATGTTGAGACAATATAGTTCAGGTTCCTTAATTCAAGCATCCATGAAGATCTCCAATCTTCAGGATGTCGAATATACAATCTAGAAAATAGAAACATTTACAATGATTGTTACATTAGAATTATTTATATTCCATAATCACCTATTCCTTTACAATTGTAACTGATCCAACATTGAAAGAGTCTCAGCTAGCCACATGGGAGGATAGCTTGAGCTGTTTCAACAATGATCCAAACCGAGTCCTGGATATGTGCAACTGTTTCCATGGGCACCAGCAAGCTGATATTCCTGGATTCCTTGAGGTATTTACTCAGTTCTCATAAATTCATCATAAGTCAACATCATGAGGAATAAAATCCATAATCACAAGCATTTATAAGCATTGATGTAACAAAGTAATAATTAATTATACGTGTTCAAATCCATGCCTTCTCTTGGGAAATATAATGACTTGGTTGTAAATAAAATGCAAAAACAAGGAAAAGGGGATGAATAGGAGTAATAAAAAAGGGGAATTTCTAGCACCCAACATCTCCCCCCAACTATCCTATTGCATGTCCCCATGAAACAACCACCATCTAATCTGAATCTAAGTCTCACTCAAAACTTCTCCCATGAAATTTAGTAAAGTTAAAGGAATATTCAAGTTTCTCTCATGTATTCAAAAACCCATTGCTTGCAATTAATTTATCTTGAAATCATTTTGTTCATTCTTGGTCAATTTGTAGATGCTCTTATACTGCCACCCAGGAAACCATATAAGTGTAAAACTAAAATTCAACCCTAACCAGCTTGGTCCACATGTTTCCATGCATTTAACATATCCTAGCACCAGAGACAAGCCATACTTGAAATTTTCAAAACAATATGGATCCCTTAATCTTAAAAATGTGTAAGAGGCTTCCCACTGATGCTTGGTTCCTTCCAAGGCATAAGCCTCCTACTGAGAGATCATGCTGACATAGGTAGAAATAACCTCCTGTTGGAATTCCATTAACTGGTTAACCTTTTGAGGATATGAAAGGTATCCTTTGTGTCTTGCAATCAGGGACACAGGGGACCAAGGTTCACTTCAAATCCAAAGAGTGGAATTGTCCTCATTCTTTTGAAGAGTTTGAGAAGTGTTCCACCAATTCATAGGATTAGTGATAAAATAGGTGAATTCCCTCATATGAATGTCTTATATACGAGGAAAAGGGTTAGATTGGAAGTCCATGAAACATGTAATTTCATGTATATATATCTCACATAATACATTCTTCCCAGTAAAATCGCTCTAAGTAAAGGTATCCAAAAATTCAGGGGTTCTCGTAATCTGATAAGGCTTACCTTCCTTTAGAGCTCTTATTTTGAATAGAGTCATCTTCTCAAAGGGAAATATAGAATAGGAGGGTGATGGAGCTTTGAAGCTTAGCAATTCTTGAATTAAGGTGTACATTTTCTCCTTCTCCTTCTGCATAGCCTTGGAGTTCCTTAATTCTTTCAGCTCTTCCTGTAGACTCTCCCAACGAAATTTTTGGAAGATGAGTTCCTCGACCCACCTTTCTCTAATCTCTTTAATGGCCTTCTTGTGCTCATAAAGAGGGATCATTCCTTCCTCGCACAAGCCACCACGATATCTCCACTTTCTTATTTTGATATTTATTAGTTAAATATCCTTTGCCATCTCCTGATATCCTTCATTTCTTGTGTCTTGTTCATCCTTGGTATGCAAATCAATGATCTCTTATGGTTCCTGATCTTTTTTTTATCCTCAATTTTTATAGGCAAAGGTAAGATATGAGTTTCAATAACTCCCTCTCCCTCAATCAATTCAGGAGTCACAACAATTTCTTGTTGTGCTACTGTTTCAACATTGTCTTCTTGACACATCACTTCAGGGACCTTGGAAATTTCCTCCTATTCCATTGTTTCAGTATCTCCTTTTTGGCCCACTATTTCAGGAATCTCATCAATTTCTTGTTGTGCTAATGTACATCTTCCTCTTGACCCTCTGGCTCAAGGATCACAGTGAAATATTCATATGCCACTGGTTCTTGTGGTTCAAAAAATTATTGTTGGATAGTTGGTTCTTTTGTTTCTGCATCCACTTTTTGAATTGCTGGTTTTGATGCCTCAACAAATTTTCCTTGTGTTATTGGTTCTTGTGTTTCAACAGACTTTTCTTGTGCTACTGGTTCTTGTGGTTCAATATATTTTTCTTCTACTGTTGGTTCTTATGTTTCAACAACTTTTTCTTGAGGTGTTTCATCATTTTCCAACTATTGAGGCAAAGTTTCTTCCAATTCTTTTAATCCCTGCTCAGAGCTCAATGATTCCTTTGAAATAACAATTTTAGGATCTTCACCCAGTGATCCATGATTATCTAAGGTTGGTGGATATGTTTCCATATTTTGATTCTACTCATCCTTCACCATTGGCTCTTCCTATGTTATCACATTCTTTTCCTCTCTCAATTTACCAAGTTTTAAGGCCGAATGTCCCATGATTGTGACTTTATACCCAGAAATTTTGAAGATATCCCCACATTCAGGGCACACCAATTCATCATTCTCTAAACTCTCTGCTTTAGAAGGAAGGTTTTCCACTTGGTCAACAACTTCATACAATGTGTTTAGTCTTTGAATTTCCTGATTCCTTAATGTTTCCTTCAATCCTTGAATATCTTCCCTAAGAACTTGTTCCTCTTGCTTCAGCAAATAATTTTCTAAGAGGAGGGTTTCTATTTTCAATTGACCCCCTTCAGCAATAGTTTCTTGTGTGTTGACTCCTTTTGGTGCCTCTGCAGAAACAATAACTATGTCCTTTACTTTATTTTATGGGATGAGTGATTGTTTATTGGTGCATGACCTCCTCTTGTTTTAGTGTGGTGCAGGGGGAGTAAATCCTTCTGCAACTATTTAGACCTCTTTTGAAACAAATAAAAAAGAATCATCCTCATGGGATGATCCTTCCTTTTTCCTGACTGGATTCTTCTCCTGGTACAGAAGAAAATTGAACCTCTTGAAATATAACCCTTTCTAGTTCAGGAGAGGATTCAATTTCCTGAATCAATCCCACCTGGGATCAGGGATGATTATAAGGAACCATACTTATTTAAAAGTGTATAAATGTTGGTGAATCTTACCATTTCTTAAAATGCCAACTATATAATGTTTGGCGATATTTTTTAAAAAACATTTTAATTTCCAAGGATTTTATATCGTTATATGATAATTTGGCAATTTTTAGGGTAAAAAAACTTTACCCCATCAAAATTGGGCGAAACAAGGCTTCAAAAAATGCAAAATGGCAAATATTTTTTCAGAGAAAAACCCCTAAAAATAGCCCATGGGATAAATTTCGCCCCTAAAATTATCCCTGCCTGGGATTCCATTTTCTCTCTTGTTTATTCGACATTGGTCTCTACTTGGTGGATTGGATTCCTATAGGATATTGAGGGTTTATAGATTGAGACCCTTCCACTATTACATCTTCCTATAAACCCCCTGCTTGATCATTTTTAACTTCCTCAGCTTCTCCTTTACTCCCCCCAAATTCATTTGACAGGCTCTGATTGTCATCTTCCTCCTCATCATCTTCCTCTTATATAGCCACATGGTCTATCATGGCCCCAACAACAAATTGAACCTAGGTTTGGTTTCTTCACCCAAGGGCCCACAATACTAGTATTTTTATAAGGTCGTGGTTAGTGATAGAGGCTTGGGTATGCTGAGACCCTCTGGCATAATGTGCCATGTTTTGTAATGTCCTCCTAAGTTAGTGAGGAATGTTAATCAGTGAACCATGGAGAATATGAGAAAGAAAGAAAAAATATATGTATATACAACTATGTACCTACCTTCACATGTGATGTACTTCTTCAGGAATATCGCAACCTGGTCCCATGGTTGGGGTAAACTCTCCAGTGTTGTTCCCCATCCCCTGGGTTGAACACTTTCCCCCACTGCAAGGAAATTCTCTATTGCATTTAGGTTGGGCCTCTTTATATCAAACTAGTTCCTCCCAATTTTGGGTATCCCTATAACATATTCTATTGCTCGGTCTGAGGCTTGAATTATAAAACCCTTAACCATTGAGTGGTTCCCCCTCAGATTCATGGAAAATTGTAATTCCATTTCCTCATGGAAGCTATTCAAACTCTCAAAGTATTCCATCCATCTAGCCTCCTCAAAGATACTAAAGGATTCTCTATTCCACTGCAATGCATTCGTTGTCTCAAGCTTGTGAGGGATTGCAAACCCGCCAATAATGTTCTTCTACAATTTCAGATGTGGGAAACAAAAATTCCCCAATTTGGACGTTGGAGTTGCAGCAAGTAAGATTAGTAATGAACAATGGAGATTCTTCAGCTATTTTTGGAAAGTTGGTATAATCATGGAATAGACTCGTGCTAAAAATTGTCGCATGGATTGGCAGTTGTCACTAGGTACAAAAAAAGGGTCGTGATGTGGCCTTTGGCATTTCTACTTAGCAAATAAGTTAGAGTTTATTGACAGTGATGTACGAACGTAATATAATCATGATTATTCTGCCACTTTATGCCTAGTCAGACTTATGATTATAGCTCATATATCCATACTTACCGTGATGAATCGTCAGCCTTCACAGTGGCCTGCCCTTATTGTCAAATCAGTTGATGAAGACAAATCTTCGCACATGGCTTCATAAAGTCAGTTGTCCCATATCCCAAAATGTGTCCATGCCAATGTTAATAAGTGGTTGTTTTAGTGGATCATCTGCTTCATTTTTGAAAAACTATAACAGGCGCAATGCTAATTATCAAACATGAACTGTAAGATTACCGCCAATTCCATTGGAATCTAATCAGTTTAGTGGGATGGTTGACAGTGTTCCAGAGGAGAATTGGTGGAGTTTCAGTAAGAAGTAAAAAATTTAATGAAGCTTTAATTGAAGATATAAAAAAGTTTATGGAGAAAGGTTAGCAAGCTGGAGCCACAACTGAGAATATGAATAAATTTTGGCCAAAAGAGGAAATATTGGTGGAGTTTCGAAAAAAAGCAAATAATTTGGTGGAGTTTCGACACAAAGGTGAGAAATTAGCGAAGTTTCAGCAGAAAGCAAAAACATTAGCAGAGTTTTGACAGAAAGTGGAGAAATTAGTAGAGTTTTGACATAAAGCAAATAAAGTAGTGGAGTTTCGGTAGAAAGCGGACGAATTGGTGGAGTTTCAATAGAAAGGAGAGAAATTGGTGGAGTTTCAGAAGAAAGTGGAGAAATTGGCAGAATTTTGGTAGAAAGTGGATAAATCGATGGAGTTTCAGTAGAAAGTGGAGAAATTAGCAGAGTTTCGACAGAAAACAGAGGAATTGGCATAGTTTCGGCACAAAGTGGAGGAATTAGAGGAGTTTTGAAAGATGGTAATATTCAGTAATGCCCATCGATCTTTTCATAAATCCATGATTCTTCTTTGTCCATCTTCATGAGTGATTGTTTAGCATCTACATAGGGTCGTTTACGATGTCCCCAATTGATTCGCCCATTATGACTACTCAATTCCTATTGGATCCCTTGCATTTATTCTTACGTATAAATTTTCTAACCAAACCAATCAAATCTTAACTAAAAAAATATCAAGCAATCTGCAAAACAAAAAACAAACATATTTATTTATGTACAAATTCTTGTGGAAATATGCAAAAGATTAAAGAGTAACAGAAACAGGAGGAGACTCGTTTTCTTATACCAATTGACAGTTTGGATCAACAGAAACATTCAAGACAAATGAATCCCTTGAGAGTAGCTTATGACATATCCGCAACCGATGGCCATTAGAAAAGAGTGTTTTTTGATTCTCATCAATCGTGGTCAATCGAACAATCCCATTGTCAAATACTGTATCCATTTTGTAAGATCCTAACCATCTAGTGCATAGTTTCTCCTTGAAATCCTTATTGAAATATGAATTGTATAATAAGTCCCAATCTCCCTCATGGAACAACCTCTTCTTAATGAATTTCTCATTCCATCTAGAGTGTTGTTTTTGAACCACTGAAGTCTGATGTACAAAGCTACATGTTTCTCATCGAGTTCATTTAATTGATTCAACCGGTCCTTTTGAGCTTCTATTAGATCTAAATTTTCTTCTAACGCTATTATCAAAGCCTTGATTTCAAATTCAATAGGGAAGACACCATTTTTCCCATATACCTACTCATAAGGATAGAATCTTGTGGTATTACGCCATGCAATCTGATATGCCCATAGTGCTTCAGGGAGTCTCTCAGCCCAACCTCTGCGATGACTTTTCACGTCTTTGTGACGATAGCTTCAATTACTTTATTCATGCTTTCCACTTGGCCATTATCCTATGGATGATAAGGTGAAGTGATTCTATGCTGGATATGGTATTCCCGTAGAAGAAATTCCATTTTACAAGATACAAACTGGGAGCCTCCATATGTTACTATTTCTTTAGGCACCCCAAAGCGAGTAAAAAATTATTCATACATGAAATCTATAACAGCTTGACCAGTTTCTCTCACTAGATCTGTGGCTTCCACCCATTTGTTCATGTAGTATGTACAAACCAGAACATAAACTTTATGTTTTGAAGGAGGTTTAATTGGTCCTACAAAATCTAGGGCCCATTTATCAAAAGGTTCAACCACCAACTATGGTTGAAGTGGAATTTGTTCCAACCTATTGGGTTGACCCATCCTTTGGAAGATATCACAGGTTTTTACATTCCTTTTTGCATATTAAAATAGGTTGGGAAATAAATAACCCATTCTCAACACATTATGTCCAATTATTTTGTCATCAAAATGTCCTCCACACAGTTCATCATGTCATTCTTTCAGGATATTGGGGACCTCATCTTCCCTTACACATCATCTGATCTCCAAGTCTATGCCTGTGTAAAAGAGATATCCCTCTATCCAACAATACCTGGCACTTTTCTACACAATCCTCCTTATTTCTCTCTCTGATAGGTGTGCTTGAAGCTTCCCTACAACAAGATAGTTAGAAATATCTACATACCAAGGTGAGTGATCTGAAACTACAAATAAATTTTCATCAGGAAAAGAATCCCCAACCAGAGAATTATCATCATTGTTTGTTATTTGAGAAAGAAAATCAGCAACAACATTTTCCTTTCCTAGTCTATCAGTAATAGTAATATCAAATTCTTGCAGTAACAATAACCACCTAGTCACTCGAGCATTAGTAACAGGTGTTTTCATTAGATACATAATAGTGGAGTGATCAGTGTGGATGAAAGTAGAATACCAGGTGATGTTATGGAGAGAAACTTCCTATGGCTTGAGGGTACCACAATAGATAGTATGAAACCAGAAATAAATCTTTCCCAATATACAAGAGCGGTAAGAAAATCTAACACTAAGGGATATAGAATCGTACCTTGTTCCAATGCAATTGCAATTATAATTTTTTCTCAACAACAACAAACAAAGCAAGCATGATATATATAAATGTGTTAGTGCTACTCTAGAATATATAATCAATCATGTATAAGAAATTAAATACATCCATGGATTCAATATTCATATTCAAAATGCACATGAATTGGACAGGAAAAGATATTTCTATTAATAAATCAGAGATACAATAGTGATAAACTCTGTTAGCACTTCTGCAAACCGAAGAAACTGATTCCTCCACATGGGCCTCCACCACTTCAATCTTCCATCTCTCAATAGCAAGATCACAAAGAAAAGGAAATCTTGGGAAGACCACGATGTGCTCCAAGGCACAAAGGGATGCAAACTGAAGTATAAGAAAAATTGAGGCAACAATGGACTATAGTTTCCTTACTCTTCAATTTCTCCCCCTCCAATGTATCAAAGGGATTCCTTATATAGAACTCCAAAGAGGTAATGGAGGGTTCAAACCAAACATTCTCAAGGAATATGGAAGGCCAATATTTAAGTTATTCAGACTCAAATGAGGAAAACTCTAAAAATATTTGTCATTTTTCACACATCCCTATGTATGCGAGTTTGAGGTCAAAAGCTGCATATACACGCGGGTATTGCTTTAAAAGTCATGCATAGGTATAAAAAGGAATTTTTTGGGGATGATATTGGAACATCAAAGAATAATATAAGTCCATGGGGTCTGAAGAGTCTGCAGAGGGACAGGAAATGCCATAAATGTGTGATCTAACTGGTTTGGTCTAATCAACTAAAACACATTCCCCCTAATGTGTGAGGTCAGAGGGGTAACATGATGGACAAAATACATTATAAAATCCATCCCAGAAGTGGAGTAATGAAGACCCAGGTGGAAGAACTAATCACTCATCAGTAAAATACAATAATCAATCTCTGCATGTGACTACAAATACATGTAGCAACCTTGGATACATAAGAGTATCATGGCCATGAATAGGCATGATATGTTAGTTTTTCATCATATAAGCTAGCATTATGATCTTAGGATCTTTTCACTGAGAGAATAACAAGTACAGCAATAAAACATAAGCACATCACAAGAGACAAGAGACATAAAAGTTTTCCTCAGGGAAACCATAAAGGAGAAAACCCCGCAACTTCCTCAGAGATAGAATCAGCACCAAAACAGTAAAACTAGAAAAAAGTAAGATGATCTCCTGACAACAACAGTCTCTCTCTCTCATACTAAGAGAGCTTCTCCTCTCTCACTCATGCGCCCTCAATGAGTGAGTGTGAATGTTGCAAGTGATAAATAGAGAGGCTCTCACTCTCTATTTATATTCTTTCGTTCACTTGGAACCCACTCCATCATGTCAGCTTCACTTAACAATTACTTACTAGAGCCGACATCTCTAGGAGTGTCTAATAACCCTGGTGCCCCACCACTTGTGGGGGCTTTGCCTCCTCTGACCAATAGGAGGGTAACACAATGGCGGGGACTATTACCCTGACTTACAATGACTCACCTAGGGTTGAATTCACTAAGATAGTCTAATAACCCAAGGGCCCCACAACTGTGGGGACTTTAACCCTTTACCAATAGGAGGGTTACCCACAATTACTTGACATGACTTTCTCATTATAGAAAATTCCCGATCGAAACATCAGGGCATGACATGACTCAAATACATCCTGGAATAAACATCGGGTTACAATAGATAAGAAATACTGGTGAATACATTCCGAAGTTACAATTACATCAACACTCCCTCTTAACTAGGAAGGTATTCTCTAGACACAATTTATTAGCACAAGTATTCTTCTCTGTATCATCTGAATCATGATTGAGTTCTCGTCATCTTCATCTTCAAGTCATATTCATATTTAGTCATCTTTCATCTGTATCTGGATCATCTCTTGATCTGGATCATCGTCACTGTATCATACTCGATCTGGAACATCTTCACTAGATCATACTTGATCTGGAACATCGTCACTATATCATACTCGATCTAGAACATCACTGCTAGATTTGGATCATCATTGGATTTGGATCATCATCACTGGATCTGGATCATCTCTCAATCTAGATCAACATCACTGGATCTGGATCATCATCACTGGATCTGGATCATCTCTCGATCTAGATCATCACTACTAGATCTAGATCATCACTCGATCTGGATCATCACTGCTGGATCTAGATCATCACTTGATCTGGATCATCACTGCTGGATCTAGATCATCACTTGATCTGGATCTCTTGGAGTCATCATAACTGAATCTGGATCATAGCTCGATCTGGATCTCATCTGGTCATCATCATGTGTGTACTATCTTGTCATAGGAATTTCTACAGATCCAGTCTTCTTTCATGTTGGTTGTAGGCCTAGCCATCAAGTAGGTCTTCGCCCAACACTTACATCTGACCTACTCGTCAGAAAGGAACGCCCAACACTCACATCTGATCATGTAGTAAACTACAATCACATCAAAAAGGCCCAGCACTCACATTCACCAGCATGGTAAGCACATCTACTACCATCTGTGAAATGGCTTCAACACTTATATCTGACCTACTTGTCAGAAAGGATTTGCACTTATATCTGACCTGCTCATCAGAATGGAGGTAGCCCTTACATCTGTCCTACTCGACAGAATGGCCAGCACTCACATCTGACCTCCTTGTCAGAATGGCTCTGCACTTACATCTGACCTGCTCGTCAGAATGGTGGTAGCCCTTACATCTGTCCTACTCGACAGAATGGCCAGCTCTCACATCTGACATGGAAGGAACTAAATCCTTTAGCCATGAACAGAATAGCTCTGCCCTTAAATCTAAACTGCTCGTCAGAATGGCTATGGGTCTCATCAATTTCCCTTGGAGGAAACCTCGATCTGGAGAACACCAAGATTCTCCCTGAAGTACTCAAACTTCACTCTGGCTAATGGCTTTGTTAACACATCAGCTATCTATTCCTCTGTCGCAACATACTGGAGCTTCACTACTCCTCTCTGCACCATATCCCTGATATAGTGATACTTGATCTTGATGTGTTTTGACTTGTCATGGAACAATGGATTCTCTGACAGCTTCACACAAATGTGGTTGTCATAATGTATACAAGTAGCATCCGTCTGGAGATCAAATATATCGGATAGTAGCTTCCATATCCATGCTACCTCACAACTAGCTGAACAAGCTGTGACATACTCTGCTTCAGCTATACTCAGTGCCACACAGGATTGCTTCCTGCTAAACCAAGATATCACACCTCATCCCATACTGAAGCAACATCCTGAAGTACTCTTCCTATCGATGGCACTACCTGCCCAATCTGAATCAACATAACCCTCTAGGCTGATCTTTTGATTCGCATCGTACTTGAGCCCATAATCAATTGTACTCGTCAGGTACCTCATAACATGCTTTGTAGCAATCAAGTGAACATTTCTCGAATCTGTCAAGAACTGGCTCAAGGTGTTCACACCAAAGCAAATGTCTGGTCTCATGTTCGTCAGGTACATCAATGACCCAATCATCTGACGATACATCATAGCATCAACTGACTCTGAAGAAGCATCATTCAATAGCTTCAGGTTCGATGCCATAGGTGTGGCCATAGTATTGCAGTCCATCATCCCAAACCTCTATTGTATCTCTACTGCATACTTCCCTTGTCCAAGGAAGATTCTATCTGTACTCTGTCACACCTCCATACCTAGAAAGTAATGCATCATACCCAAGTCCTTCATCTCAAACTCAGCATCAATCTTTCTCTTCGTATCAACAATCAACCCATCCGTACCTGTCACAGATAGATCATCTACATATAGTAGAGGCATCACTGGGTTGCCATCCTCAACCTTGTAGTAAGGTTGGAATCTGCTTTACTCTTGGTAAAGCCTAGAGTCATCAGTAATTTGTCCATCCTGTCATACCATGTCGAAACATAGGATCTTCTATAGTCACTCCCTCTAAAGCAGAGCATCATACTCCCTCTGTCTTCTGTACTTTATGCACTGAACATTCTGTACCAGAGTGACAAGTAGTGTCCATCTAGGATCATTAGATACCAAGATCCTCTATCTTGAACTTTTTCAAAATTTCTTCTCACATCCATCTGTGAGCTTGTCATCCTTTATCAACCTTGTAGCAACGATTAAGATATTCATCAAGCTCATCATGTATTTGTTATCCCATTGGTGTCTTCTGAACTCGTACAAGGCCTTCTTTCATTTGCACACATGATCATGTCATGTGACTTCACTTCTAGTAGCTGTAAATGTTTCTTCATAGTCTATGCCTTCTTTTCGTGAGAAGCCTCGTGCTACGAATCTTGCTTTGTATCCCATGATGTTTCCATCTACTACATGATGGAACTGTGAACTTCTCTTCATGTCTCGATACTGCGCCCTGACATCATTCTTCTTGAACTGGTCTTCCCTTTCTTCTTGGTGGTTGGAAGGTTCTGCATCAATGATGTTACTGCACTCGTCATATTATTCTTCATTTTGAAATGCCGTCACTTGCTCTTCGGAACAAGTCTTCATTCTTCTTTGCTTGTAGGCGATTATGTATGCGGTCTTTCCTACAAGTCAAAAGCATTTGTATGGTTAGAAACATTTCATAAGGAATATTTATACTGGCAAGTTCTTATGCATAAATATATGATCATGCAACTACTTTAGCCAATACAACATTCATCCATATATCATTGAAGCTTTCTAGATGCCTTCCATCTCTACCAGGACAACATTGAGATTGTGCACTAATCCAATATGTCAGAAAAGAGGTTTCATACTAGATAAGTAGCAATGGAGAGTTGTATAGCACCATGAGCTACTTACCCATCACATGCATATTAGTAGTATACTTTCATTAATGCAAACATTCGATCATGCATGATACATCAATTGAATATAAACAAATGCATAACAAAACAATATTATGAAATGACAATTGAATACTTATCTTTATTTGATTCATGGGTATACTCCTTCTTGAGCCTTCAGCTTCGTCGTCTCACTCATTCATGATAGCATCGTTTCTTATCCAAATTCTAAGGCGGATAAGAATTTCTTCAAGAGTTGAGATCTTCATATTCCCCATCGATTGAGGGATCTTCTTTGGATGGTGAGAGCTTGATCTTTAGTTTCTCCCATCTTCTCTTCTCTTCTTATGAGTCAAGCTTCTTCTTCTTCTCAGAGTCTACTGAAAGTAATCACTTCCTTCTGGCACACATTCCTCACATGAATGAATCCCATGATCCTAGGAGGCTATTCAAGGTGGCCATCACCACTTTTGCATTCTTGACTTCTTCTTTTACTGCTTCAAGTTGTTCTTGATTTGAGAGGCTCTTATGACTGCATGGTCTTTGCATTCTGGATCTTCACATTCTTCAACTAGCTTCTTAAGGTCATATTCTGATTTATGTTCTTCCCTTCAAATAGCTTGGTCAAGGAATCAAAACATCTTTGGTGTCTTTAAGGAAGAAACTTGTAGTACAATTTGATCCATGACTGAATCAACCATGATCTTCTTGGCCTTGACCAAGTTCTTCTTGTGAAAGGCTTCTAGCCTCATCTCCCTCTGAAACTGGAACCTTTCTACTCATGTAGGTGTCCAATTCATTTTATTCAGAGAGATCATATACTTCCATGCTTGGAGGTTGTCACTTCACCAATATTATCATCAAGCTGATGTGATAGGTCACTTTTGAAACGAGAACCTCAAATGAAAATAGCAAAGGATTAGATCTTACCGATTTAAGATGTCTGTCCTGGTTCCGGAGCTTGCTGATCTAGGGTTTGTCACTGAAACCCTAATTTTCCAAAATTGAAATATTTTAGATCTAATTGGATAGATATATAGATCTCTTCAAATGGAGTTGTCCAATGTACTTCTTTTCTGAAAACAGTGGAGGGAAGCTCCCGAAACATGAAGCCCTAATTTTCCAATTTCTTCTGCAGAAATGCCTGTTACTGTTTTTGTGATATCTCCAACATTGCTGCTCCTATGTGTTTGAAATTTCACACTAAGGTAACCTCGCATGTCCCTAATCCAACAACATAGGTTTCATCATAATTGGTTTCACCATTTGAGATTTATGATCCTTCGCCCAAGGTGACCTGTTACAAGACTGTTCAGAACAACGAAGTTGTACAGAATTCCACGTGTCACTGGTTGATCTTCTAAGTTGGATCTTTGGACCACTAAAATTAAAGTCTATTCCCTTTCTGGAAAATCTTCAAGAATTCCATTTGGACCTCTGTAGCCCAATATATTGCAATTATCCCCAGGTGTCCTGTTTAGGGATGAATTCTGGAAGAGGCTGGAACCCTAACTTGGAGGGATCATATCTCCCAGAATATAGCGAATCTATATGTTAGCTTCGGCCCCTCCAATTTTAAGCTCCTGAGACGTCTCCAATCTCAGGATATAGAGAATGTACCAAAACGTAGCAGTTTTAGTATTTAGGGTTTTTCTAGCTCGGGGTCAAACTAGGGTTTGACTTTCCTGGAGTTTCACCCAACCAAATTTCTTGATCCAGGTCTCTAAAATTCGGTTTTGATGAGGAGAAAAATCCTATGCTGGTTTCACTCAAAAATTCCTCTTCTGTAGAAAGCCCTAATTTTCGCATCGAAAACTGAAAATGCTCGAAATCGAATTCCGCTTCGACAGAAAGATGCGCCCTTTAATGGAGAGTCATCCTAGCATACTTTTGCTAATGGATTGTGGAGAGAGACCCAAAAAGTAAGAAGCCATAGCTTCTGTAGCTGCACAATGTCTTCTTCTCAGGTTAGCTCTGATACCATGTTAGTTTTTCATCATATAAGCTAGCATTATGATCTTAGGATCTTTTCACTAAGAGAATAACAAGTACAACAATAAAACATAAGCACATCACAAGAGACAAGAGACACAAAGAGTTTTCCTCGGGGAAACCATAAAGGAGAAAACCCTGCAACTTCCTCAGAGATAGAATCAACACCAAAATAGTAAAACCAGAAAACAATAAGATGATCTCCTGACAGCAGCAGTCTCTCTCTCTCATACTGAGAGAGATTCTCCTCTCTCACTCATGCGCCCTCAATGAGTGAGTGTGAGTGTTGCAAGTGATAAATAGAGAGGTTCTCAATATCTATTTATATTCTTTCGTTCACTTGGAACCCACTCCATCATGTCGGCCTCACTTAACAATTACTTACTAGAGATGACATCTCTAGGAGTGTCTAATAACCCTAGTGCCCCACCACTTGTGGGGGCTTTGCCTCCTTTGACCAATAGGAGGGTAACACAATGGTGGGGACTATTACCCCGACTTACAATGACTCACCTAGGTTCGACTTCATTAGGATAGTCTAATAACCCAAGGTCCCCACAACTGTGGGGACTTTAACCCTTTACCAATAGGAGGGTTACCCACAATGACTTGACATGACTTTCTCATTATAGAAACTTCCCGATCGAAACATCGGGGCATGACATGACTCAACTATATCGCGGAATAAACATCGGGTTACAATAGATAAAAAATACTGGTGAATACATTCTGAAGTTACAATTACATCAACACTCCCTCTTAACTAGAAAGGTATTCTCTCGACACAATTTATTAGCACAAGTCTTCTTCTATGTATCATCTGAATCATCATTGAGTTCTCGTCATCTTCATTTTTAGTCATCTTTCATCTGGATCTGGATCATCTCTTGATCTAGATCATCGTCACTGGATCATACTCGATCTGGAACATCGTCACTGGATCATACTTGATCTAGAACATCGTCACTGGATCATACTCGATCTGGAACATCACTGCTAGATCTGGATCATCACTGGATCTGGATCATCATCGCTGGATCTGGATCATCTCTCGATCTGGATCAACATCACTGTATCTGGATCATCACTGGATCTGGATCATCATCACTGGATTTAGATCATCTCTCGATCTGGATCATCACTACTAGATCTAGATCATCGCTCGATCTGGATCGTCACTGCTGGATCTAGATCATCACTTGATCTGGATCATCACTGCTAGATCTAGATCATCACTTGATCTAGATATAACTAGGGCACCCATGTATAGGAAAGCTCTACCATTCACACAATACCACCTCTAACAATAGCATGAAGTTTCCATGATATCATGGAATGGGTTCGTACCTAAGGTTAAGATGAAATTTTCATAAGGTCATGCAAAATGTAGGCGGATGTGAAATCTTAACCTATATGCTAGTTCAAACACTATACTTGTAATAGGAATGAATTGATCAAAATCTCGGTCAAAACATGCTCAAAATGGGTCCCTACAACACCATATTAGTCCAAACGCTCCAAAAAGGGTCAAAAAAGGGTCAAAACTATGGAAAGTGGGTAAAAATTTAATTTTTTTTCTAAAAAATAGTGAAAAAATAATTTTTTCCATACCATTTGAAAATTTACCCACCTTAGTGCTTTCTAGACCAAAAAATTCAGAAGTTGATTTCGAGAGCATCCGTCCACGAAATCTCCCACCGTCTGGTTCAGGTAACTGATCATGCCTTATTCTTCCATTTTCATGTATTTATTTTTAAATTTGGTGGCCAATTTTTTAACTTGGGCCACCCAAAAGAGGGTGGTTTCATCCCATGCAGAAATTGGGTATTTTTCCACGTATAACACTGGGAATACACAGAAAAGAACATGATACCTTCATACGTACATGGATATTTTGAAAACAGTTGTATATAAGGCCAGAAAAAAGAAATTCAAAGAAAAAATTATAATGGAACTTGGAAATTCTTGTGCAGGATGGTTTTATAGTGGAGAGAGAGTGAACATGGAGATATTGAAGAGGCTATGGAAGCTGATCTAATGGCTCAACAAATGTTGTGGGCTTGTGGGGTATACAAGTTTTGGTGCCTTGGAAGCTTAAGGGAAAATTCAAGGCTACTCCAGCTACTAGTAGATTACTGGGATCCTGACTTGGAGACATTTCATTTAGACAGGATTCCCCTCAGCCTCGAGGTTGAGGACATTTACTTCATTACAGGATTGTCCCAAAGAGGGGAAGTGGTAAACCTAATGGCCTACAGGCTAGAAGGTGGTATCACTATAGATGTGTACACTATTGTTTATTGCATTCAAGATACAAAAAAGGTTGGGAGTCAAATCCTGAGAAAATCGATCCAAAAACTTGGGTTGAAGGTCATACTATTGGCACTAGGAAGGATAGTCGGGCTGGAATCTCTCCACCAATATTCAAGTCCTTTTATGTTCTATGCGATGGATTATATGCATCCTACAATATATGACTAGAGAACCTCACTACTAAGGAACATGAAACAACAACTTACAGACTGCAATATGGGGTGGGTGGGGAACTTTAGGTATGGAAGCATCTTGAGTGCTTTCTTTTTTAGCGTGTGCTGGGGCTAAGCCCAATATTTGAGATTCCCCCACATGGAGTTCGAGATCTGGCTTAGCTATGCTGGGCCAATGTTATGCAGAGACTAAGAGCAGGGCGGGTGGCTAACCCCTACCTAGTAGACTTCTTTCTCTGGTGGCATAGGAAGATCATTTCCATAGATGACTACACCTATATAGGGATAAACTTCCGTGGAGACCTAAACATGCCCATTCCACCAGGATCTGCATATGGAGAGATAGGTAACGAATCCCGACTCAATTTTTTTTTTGAATTATTATATTTTTTACATGATTTTAGTGTGATGACATATAGTGATACTCTCTCATGTACATGCAGATATGGGACCATAACGACCAGATGGTTTCCCTCATCATCAATGAAGGGGAAGAGGACATGAGATCATGGGTGTGGATGCAGAGCGTATGCTCCAAATCATTCACACGAACTTTGTTCGATTGACACATAGAGTTCCCATGGTGCAAGTCGAGGACTTTCCTGAGGCCATGCAGCACTAGGTGGTTGGAGTACCATAGTCATGGGTTTGTCTATTTCACCATATATCTAGAGCTATAGTGTGCTACCATGATCAACACCCTCCTCCCCCACGGGCTTAGAGGCTTGGGGTATATTTTTTGTATGACCGTGTAGTATATATTGGTGGCTCGGAAGCCCCATTTTTGTATATGACACCACATTTTTGGACATATGTTTTAATGAAAACTACCTATGATGATCGGTTTTTATTTTATTTATATGTGTAAATGTGTTTTTGAATTCTTTATTGTCTATGAAAAAAATGTCAATCTAGTACATAGTTAGCATATGAATCAACAACTTGATTAAAATTTCTTGTAATGTGGATTTATGTTATGTTCTCAAATTGTCATCAAGCAACCTAACACGAAATAACCTTTGTGACAAAGTTGGATCCCTAACATGATACAAGCCATTAAGCTATGATACCACTAACTCCAAATCAATACATACCTCAAGATAGTGAATACCATGTGAAATGGCATCACGCAATAACTCAATAACAACACTAAACTGTGCAACATTGTTCAATGAAGGATGTATAAAAACACCTCCTGAAGATAACACTTGACCCGTAGGATTATAAATCACCCAAGCAAATGAAGTTGAGTTTTCAGTGTGGTGGCTAAAACCATTAGTGAATCCTACATAAACCAAAGACTCTATTGACATTTGCCACAACAAATGGAAGCTAGTAAACAAACTCAATCACCATAAGCAGACCAAAACTATGCTATGAAAATGTACAATAATATACAACAAATCAACCTTGACTAAGAATCATGCATAGTAATTCTTAATATAGATCCCATTTCTAGGCTCCGCCAAGGTTGTCCCTTCATAATCAACTAACTTGTAGGAACCTTTCTCTAACACCAGCTTGATCACGTAAGGACCATGCCACATGGGATTAAACTTTCTTTCCCCCAAGGGTTCCTTAGCTTGATCCCACAAAATAACCAAGTCACCTTCACTAAACATCATAGGATGAAAAGACTTATCGTACTGGAACTTAACGCGATGCTTGTTAATATAAAGAGCCACTAAAGCATCTCAACGTTGCTCATCAAGCTGCTCCAAGTGGACCAAACGCTCTTCCAATATGGAAGTTTTTGGTAAAATCTCCATGCCTATCTTCAATGAAGGGATTTCGCACTTAACCGGTAAGATCGACTCCACCCCATGCACAAGCTGATAGGGAGAAAAACCAGTGGAAGTCTTAACTGTGGTTAGATAAGCCTACAGAGAAGGATATAACATGATATGCCAATTGGTCTTGCTTTGTGTGATGGTTCATTTGAGAATGGAATTAAGTGACTTGTTCACTACTTCAACTTGTCCATTCGCTTGAGGATAGTAAGAAGAGGAATGATCTTGATTATACCCTAACTTCAAAGAAAACTCTTCCATAATCTTGTTCTAAAAGTTCCTGTCATGGTCAATGACAGGCTCCTTCAGGATACCAAACTAGGTGATAATTTGGTTGAATATGAAATGTGTGGTTGTCTCACAGCCAGATTTAATTGTGGGCATAGCTGTAGCAGGGATTTATCCTTGCTATAGGGGCGGGAATGGATCCCTTCTGTCTATAGGATAGAAGGGTACGTTCTTGTATGGATAAATGCTGAAAATAAAAATGCAATGTAAAGGGACAAAAACTAAACTAAGAACATAAAGAATAAAATGGAGAAATGATGGAAACAATGGTGAACCCCTCTACAAACACAAGTTAGGGTTCCGCTTCCAAAGACTTGGAAACAAATTCTAAGCAATAATAAACCTAAATACTTGAAAAACAATGTTAAACATAAACCTGCAAATGAAACATGGGTTAGAAAGCAAAGAAAACTAAGAAGCAAAGAAACAAAGCAAGAATGACAAGCTATACCTTCTCTGGTGGAAATGGGCCACCATGCCCTAGCTTATGGAAGCACCTCTCTTGGATGGGGGGAGCTATGGCTAAATGGAAATGGAGGAGAGGGAATGTGGGTGGCTTGAGAGGCAAATGTGTCTTAAGGCATCCATGGGCAGCATAACAGTATGCAAGGGAGAATTGTTTTGAGAGTGACCCCCCAGCCTCCTTTTATAGATTTTTTAGGGTTTTAGGGTTTTAAGCCCTTGGTCCAGGCTTTAGCCCCTTCCACCCTAATATTAGCTCCTTTTAGGATTTTATCCCCTTTTGGGGGGCTTTAGCTCCTAGGAGAGTATTTTGGACTCCTTTTTGGGGTTTTTAAGCCCTTTTCTTCATCCTTTAGCTATTTTGAGGGTGTGGGGGTCTAAAGGAGGGTCGTGAAGTGGTGTCCTTGGGTGGTGTAGGCCATGGAGAGCCGAGTGGGATATTTTTGGGTTAACAATAGCCTCTTCCCATTTCATGAAATAGTAAAAAACCATAACAATGTGATTGTTCCCCCCAACCGAAGCTAGATTAGAATCCATAAAATCAACCCCCCACTTGGTGAAGGGACCGACGGTAATGATCGGATGCAAAGGGGAATGATGTGAATGCATGTTTCGTGCAAATGCCTGGAAAGGGTGGAACTGCTTGAACACATTAACACAATATTTAAAGATGGATGGAAAAAAATATTTCGCTCTCAAAATATTTTGAGTTGTAGAAAGCCCATATAAATGACCATGGGTCCGTAGTCAAAATGAGAAAAATGTGCTCATCAATGAAAGAGTCCTCATGAACCTCTCCCTCATTCAAACTAAAAAAATTAGATATAAGCTCAACAAAAATCAATGACTTCTTCGACTTCGCCAAAACAAGCTCGAGGTCAAATTATTGCAATATCACAATCCATTTAGTATACTTTCCCCCTATCATCATTCTAGGGAGGACAAAGTGAAATGGATTAATGTGAGCTATAACAAAATTTTGACGAAGAAGGAAATAATGCCTCAAACGTTGAACCACATGGACGGTAGATAAGGTCAACTTCTCAACATGGGTATAATGAAGCTCCGCATCAATAAGGTTTCAGCTAAGATAGTAGATAACATGCTCATGAAGCTCCTCATCCTCTTGAACCAACACCATACCAATCGTCTCTTGAGACGCGGCCACATATATCAAAAATCCATGGCTATAGTCGGGTGGACTAAGCACGGGGGCCGATGCCAAGGCTCTCTTCAAAGCATCGAAAGACTCCTGGGCTTGCCAGGAATGCAAGAAATATTGATAGGTATAGTTGGTGACAAGTTAGCCATGTTCCCTTTGGCATACTTGCTAGGAGAGCCTAATGGGACCACGTTCCTACCAATTTTCTCGCTAAATATTGCCTTAAATTCATCACAATCAATATCATCAAGATTAGGGAGAAAATAAGATCTATGATGCAACTCTCCCCAAGGTTGTTCTAGCCCAGACATAGCCTCGAGAATAGCCGCGTCTAATGGAAATATGTCATTGAGGCATTCATGTGAGTGAGATGACAACACTTCCCAAGAAGGAAATGCATAAGGGTCCTCCTCCTCCGTCTGTGAAGAGGAAGGACTAGACTCTACAACCGAATCAAGATTAGCTTGATAAGCCATCATAGCTGTAGACAACGGCATGTCCGTCTCGACAGGCATAGAAAATTCACCCGAAGTACTCAGGGAAGGAAGAATCCAAGGATCCTCCATATGCAAAGTGTGAAAAGGAACCGAACTCAATGACGTTGAAGCCCTACCAAGACTAGAACCAATCATAAGAATGAGCATGGCACAACTAAAAGTTCCCATTAGTGAAAGATACATGCCACCCCAACATTCTCAATTGTCAGTTGAAAATGATTGATAACCAGGATAGAAGCTCCCAATGATGCTTTTGAACTAGAAATATTAAAGGATCTTTAATCAATTGTCATAATCTTCCCATCCAAAGGAAAAAAACAACTCGAAAGAGTGACAATACAAGTGCTTGCATATTGTAAATCCAGTTCCTACCCAGTAAAAAATTATAGTCAAGGGGTGCATCAACCACCTCGACCTCGATCGCAATGGTATTCCCTCCCAATTGGATCTCAAGGGAAGGAAGAATACCGTGTGGCCGAAACAATATTCCATCAAATGTACTTAACATGGTGCCCAACTTAAACAAAGCAGGATAACCCAACCCCTTCCAACATGACAAAGAGATCACAGAATCTGTATCGCCTTCATCAATCACTATGCACTTGATGGTGTTGTTTAGACACTCTACATGAACCAAAAGGGAAACATAGTAAGGAAAACAAGGATGGACTTCATGAGTTTCAAATTTGATGACCGAAGGAGATTTTCCATCAGCCACCTCAAGAGCAGACAACAAGGCTTTCCTTTGTGGAGGACAAGTCTGAAGAACTTCTAAAGAGGACATCGCAGAAGGAGTGTGGTCCAAATGCTCAATGATATAATAGTTCTAGGTTGCTCAAGAATTAGGATTATGCCTTGAATGCTTTAAGACTCCCTTAGGAATGTGAGGTGGAGCTCCAGGCTTATCACGAGGTTTTTCGACATGCAAACGCCTATCAGGTGGAGCATGTACTTTTCCTAGGTCCCATTATGACATACCATAATCCTTAAAATGTGTCACAACATTTTTGATAGACATCATATTAATGCAACCATGGTCACTAATAGTGTTCGACGGGTTTGGATTCCCACCAAAAGCACTACCAGGATCCATGATCCTCGAGTTCATATTATGGTTTTGCAATAAAGGATTTACTAACACAACTGGGCTTTGTGTGATGAAATTTGAGGCATCTTCAATCCGAGGGCACAATTCAGTGAGGTGATCATCCCCACAAAGCTTACAAGGAAATTTAACCTTACGTTTAGGTTTCTTGTTCCCCCCAGCATTATTTTTGTTCTTGTCATTATTACCATTTTCATTCCTATTCCCACCCTTTTGATTTTTTTTACCTTTCTTTTTTTCCGTCCAGGTTGTGGAAATTGAACCTAAGTGATAGAACAATTACACTCACAAAATTGCTAAACAAACATGCAAAATTCACACAAAAGGAGACTGAAATTGGAGCATAACTTAATCATGTATTGAATAAGTGTACATCATACAACCTTATGAATTAATAGGCTGCTCAAATATAAAATTACATCATATATTCGAAAGCATAAGGTTGTTATTCGAATTGGAATAAAAACAGGATTATTAAAACTAGTCAAATCCCCCATAGGTGCAAAAACCACTTTCCAAATCTATGAAGATGCTCACAAATTGGATAAATCATATAGGTCAGATAATAATTTATGGAAAGATATCAGATCCATGATTTTTTTGGAGAAAAGGAAGGAGGATGATGTGGGAAAAAAACAAGGCAGTTACTCTTAGACTAGCTTTTCCTTTTTTCCTTAAAACTGTTGTAAATCAGGGCAGCTTTCAGAAAAATTAGAACTGTGCTTTTACAGACCAAGAATAAAACAAGACATGCTAAAAATATTTCCAATATGATTCCAAAGCACTCCATGACCCATTTTTATCATGTGTTGACTTCTAGGTGCATGTGGAATCCAACTAGCATAGTGAGGAATCTAGGAATCTAGGAATAAGACAAAAATGATTAATTAATGGAAAATATGGGTAACTATGGATTGATTATTCTAACACCCCCCTTAAGCCTGAATTTATGAGTAAATATCAGAAAAATATAGGTCCTAGAAACAAGGACTAGTCACCCTTTGCATACTGCATGTGCACAAAACCAAGGAAAGAGGAAAAAACCCAGTGGGAAAATCCTCCCTTAAACATGGACAAGAAACTTTTTTTTTGAAATCTTGTTATCAATCATACTTCAACACATGATCAGAAATCCCCAGCAATGATTTTAGATTACATAAGGTCTTCTCACAGAATACTTTGGTGAATAAATCTTCTACTTGCTCTAAAGATGCGCGGTAGAGTAGAGAAATGGTACCATCATGCACAAGCTCCTTGATACAGTGCATATGGATCTCAATGTGCTTGGTTCTCTGTCTTTGAACTGGATCAGTGGAGATTTGAATGGTTCTTTGATTGTCACAATAGATGAAAATTGAAAACTATGATTCGAAACCACATTCTCCAAGTATCCCCTACAGCCACAAACATTGAGTAGTTGCATTCGCAACTCCTCTATACTCTGCCTCTATAGATGAGAGTGCTATGGAACTTTGCTTCTTACTTGACCAACTGATTGGTCCTTCTGCAAGCATGAACGCATATTCTAAAGTATAATTTTGATATATGTTGTCACCTACCCAATCACTGTCACTAAATCCAACTATCTCTAAGTCATATTTGTCTTTATAGAAAATCCCATGAGTCCTTGTTCTTTGAACAAAGTTTAGGATCCTCTTGGCTGCTCTCCAATGGATCTCATGAGGCTGATCCATGTATCTTGAAGCCACACTAACTGCATAAGTTCATCAGTTTAATTATTCTTTGTATCTTCTCAACATGTCCAACATGAAATATTGTGTGGAAATTGAACCCTAGTGATAGAATAATTACACTCACAAAATTGCTAATCAAACATGACAAATTCACACAAAAGGAGACTGAAATTGGAGCATAAATTAATAATGTACTGAATAAGTGTACATCAGCCAATATTATGAATTAATAGGATTCTCAAGTATATAATTACATCAAATATTCGAAAGCATAAATTTTCTATTTGAATTGGTAAAAAAACATGCTTGCTAAAACTAGTCAAATCCCCCATAGGTGCAAAAAACACTTTCTAAATCTATGAATATGCTCACGAATTGGAAAATTAGATGGGACAGATAATAAGTGATGGAAATAGATCATATCAATGATTTTTTTGGATAAAAGGAAGGAGGATGATGTGGGAAAATACAAGGCAGTTACTCCTAGACTAGCTTTTCCTTTTTTCCTTAAAACTGCTGTAAAGCAAGGTAGCTTTCAGAAAAATCAGAAGTTCACTTTTACAAAATAGGAATAAAATAAGACATGCTCAAAATGTTTCTAGGATGATTCGAAAGTGCTCCATGACCCAATTTTAGCAAGTGTTGACTTCTAGGTGTATGTGGAATCCAACTACCATAGTGAGGAATCTAGGAATAAGACAAAAATGATTAATTAATGTCAAATATGGGTAACTATGGGTTGATTATTGTAACAAACCCCCCTTAATCCTAAATTTATGAGTAAATATCAGAAACCTATAGGGCCTAGAAACAAGGTTTAGTCACCCTTTACATACGGCATGTCCATACAACCAAGGAAAGAGGCAAAAACCCAGTGCGGAAATCCTCCCTTAAACATGGACAGGAAACAAAAATTTTGGAAATATTGTTATCAATCATACTTCATCACATGACTAGAAATCCATAGCAGTGATTTGAGATTCCTGAAGGTCTTCTCACAGAATACTTTGGTGAATATATCTGCAACTTTCTCTGAAGATGGGCAGTAGAGTAGAGCAATGGTGCCATCATGCACAAGCTCCCTGATATAGTGCATATTGTTAGCCGTAAATACACACCTCCTATGGATAAGAGCTGGTTCCCTAGTCTAAATGGTTCAGATCTAGAACAAAACAAAAACATGAAATGCTAGACTCTCCCTAGATCTAGTTAATCACTTGAATGGAATTCCACGATGCTTCTCTCAAAGTTTTTCCTCACTATCCTCATAGAAGAACCTGTAAAATATGGAAGACAACAAAGAAAACATGATAGCATACAATATAATCAACTAGATCTATGCTTGTGACCAAGGAATCAAGCAATATAAACACATGAAACAGTAAATATGGGAACGAAAAGACATTCTTTATTAATAAATGATTGGAGAGACTACAACCTTCATGCCTTGGTGTTGAGAGTTCCTTCCAATGGCTCTTTGCCTCTAAATTCACTTTAACTCTGTTGATGTATTTGTAACTTTGGAATGTATTCATCTATGTATCTTATGTATTGTAACTCGATGTTTATTACGGGATGTATCTATTATGTAATTGATTCATGTTGTCATGCCTTGATGTTTCGATCGGGAGAATAAATAATGTAAACAAGTCATGTCAAGTCATAGTGAGTAACCCTTTGATTGTCTAAGGGTTAAAGTCCCCACAGTTCCGGGGCACTAGGGTTATTAGACTCTCCTAGTAGAGGTCGGCCCTAGTAGGGTTTTAGTCATGTTGGGATTAGTATAAATAGAGAGCTGGGGTATCTATTTATTACACATCACACACACACTCAAGTGTAGTGCATAGTTGAGGAAGGAGAAGACCACTGGGGCTAGACAAGAAGAAGATTACTGCTGTCGGGAGTGCATCTTACTATTTTGGGGTTTTACATCTTGTGCTGATTCTATCTCTGAGGAAGTTGTAGGTTTTTCTCCATTTATGGTTTCGATAATGAAAAACATTGTGTTCATTGTCTCTTTTGTTTGATTGATGTACTTGTTGTTCTCTCAGTAAAGATCCTAATATAATGCTAGCTTAATGTTTAAAAACTAACATGGTATCAGAGCTAACCTAAGAAGAAGACATTGTGCAACTGCGGGAACTAGGGCTTCCTAGTTTGTGGATCTTCCTCCAAATATTTTCAGCAAAATTAAGGTGGAATAACTCTCCTCCTTAGGGCGCATCTTTCTGTCGAAAGCATAATCCAATTCTGAGGTTTTTCAGTTTTAGACCTGTCACTGCTGTCAAAAATTAGGGTTTTTCATGGAAGAGGAATTTTTCAGTGAGCCCAGGCCTGGATTGATCTCCTCCCCAAAATCAAAGTTAGGGACAAATTTCACGGCATTTAGGTGGACAGAACTCTGGAAAAGAAAAACCCTAATTTTCTCCTAAACCAACTCTACAGGATTTCAGCTCAAGTTTCAGATCCGACATCTTGAACCTGGTAAGATCTAAAATCTTTTGTATTTCCATTTGAGGTTATCATTTAAGATGTCTCATCATACCAAGCTTGATGAAAATATTGAGGGAGCTGATAAATTTCGAGCCTGGAAGTATAGGATCTCCCTGGTCTTGGAAGAAAATGAGTTAGACTCCTACATCCATGAGAAGGTTCCAGTTCCAGAGGGAGATGAGGAAAAGGCCTTACATAAGAAGAATATGGTTATGGAAAAGAGGATCATTGTTGATTCTATCAAGGAACACCTTATCCTACAGGTGTCCTCTCTCAAGACACCTAAAGCTATGTTTGATTCCATAACCAAATTGTTTGAAGGGAAGAACATAAACTGGAAGATGACCCTGAGAAACCAACTGAAGAATGTGAAGATTCAGATTGCATAAACAATCCAGTATTACTTCACAAGAGTTTCTTAGATCAACGAGCAACTAGAAGAAATTGATGAATAAGTGGAAAATGCAGAGATTGTAATGACTACCTTGAATGGCCTTCCTAGGTCATGGGATTCTTTCATCAAAGGAATCTATGCTAGAAAGAAGTTAGTCAAGTTCAGCAGAATATGGGAAGAGTGCTCTCAAGAAGAAGCTCGCATAGCAGCTCAAGAAGAGAATATGGGAAGTGAATACCAAGCTCTCACGGTACACTCCAAGTCTCACTCCAAGTCAAACAAAAGAAGACCTCATAGCTCTAGAGGTAAGCACTCTCACAAAGATAACACTAGAAAAGATGTATCTAGGATCATATGCTATACATGTGATGAAGTAGGACACTATGCAAGGAATTGTCCTAAAAAACATAAGATAATGAAGAAGAGCAACAAAACAAGACATCATGCTCATGCTACAGAGGTTGATGAACCATCCAGGAAGAGATCCAGATATGAAAGTGAAGATTCTTCAAGCGAGAATGAATATGTTCTGATATCTACTGTCACATGTAACATTACTCATGGAAGTGATGATTGGCTTATAGACAGTGGGGCTTCCAACCATATGACTAGATTCAAGGAATCCTTTGTGAGATTTTCAGAACATGAATCACCTCACAAGGTAAAGCTAGGAGATGACTACCAATATCCAATAAAAGGTAGTGGTGAATCTTCCTATAAATTAGACTCTGGAAAATCTCTAACAATGAAAGAAGTATTGTTTGTGCCAGGACTCAAGAAGAACCTTCTCTCCATATCAGCATTAGATGCAAAAGGAATGTGGGTTGCATTCATAGATGGTCAAGTCATCATCTAGCCAAAAGGAAAGACTATCGATGATGCGGTAGTGATTGGAGAACAAGAAGGAGGATTGTACAAATTAAAGGGCCATCCAGAACAAGCCTTGGTCCATGACACAATAGAGCCAAGTGAACTTTGTCATAGAAGGATTGCACATGTGCATTACAGAACACTACCTATTGCAAGCAAAGCTGTCGAAGGTCTTTCAGAAATCCAAGCAAAACATGATGGGGTCTACAAAGGATGTGTGAAAGGAAAGAATACAAAGAAGAAATTTCCAGGCAGTGAAAGCAAAGCAAAAGGAATCTTGGAAATCATCCACTCTGATGTATGTGGTCCTATGTCATCAAACTCTCTAAGTGGGTATGCATATTATGTTTCTTTTATTGATGACTTTTCTAGGAAGACATGGATTTACTTCATGAAGAACAAAGACGAAGTATTCAGTAAGTTCAAGGAATTCAAAGCCCTGATCGAGAACCATACTGAAAAGAAGATCAAGACCATTCGATCAGATAATGGCGTAGAATTCACTTCAAATGAATCCAAAGAGCTATGCAAAGAATCAAGGATTAAGAGGGAGTTGTCCACTCCTTATAATCCACAACAAAATGGGATTGCGAAATGAAAGAACAGAACTATCATGGAAGTTGCAAAGGCAATGCTTCATGATCAAGACCTTCCTATGCATCTTTGGGCAGAAGCTTCCAGAACAGCGATGTATGTACAGAACCGTACTCCACATAGAGTACTAGAGAACAAGACTCCTGAAGAAGTCTTCTCTGGCAGGAAACTAGAAGTCTTCCATCTCAGAATATTTGGCTGTCCTGTGTACATCCACATTCCAAAAGAGAAGAGGACTAAATTAGATCGTTTGAGAAAGAAGGGTATATTTGTGGGATACTCTGAAAGCTCAAAGGCTTACAGAATATATTTCCCAGGATACAAGAAGATTGACATCATCATGGATGTGACATTTGATGAAGACACAGCTTACAACAAATCCAGAAAGAGACCTGTTGAAGAACCTGAAGAAGCAGAAGCACCCAGAATTCATGATACAACCATGAATGAAGAAACTCAAGAAGAAGATCGATAATTTGAAGAACCACAAAGACCTATAGATCCACCTCTGGAGAAGAATACTCATAAGAGGAAAATTGCTTGGGTACGAGAACTTATCCGAGGTGTGGAAAGATATGGGGCTCTAGAAGAGAATCACAGAGAAAGAAAGAGGACCAGATCCTGTTCCAGGTATGTAGCTTTACTATGTGATTTCATTGATAAAGAACCTTCCAGTTATGAAGAAGCGGTAGAACGAAAACAATGGAAGGATTCTATGATCGAAGAGTACCAATCGATCATGAAGAATGATATTTGGGATGTTGTCCAAAGACCAGATGGGAAGTCAGTTGTAACTTCCAAATGGATCTACAAGATCAAACATGCTGCAGATGGTAGCATTGAAAAATATAAGGCAAGATTTGTAGCTCAGGGTTTCTCTCAGAAAGAGGGAATAGACTATGAAGAAACCTTTGCACCTATAGCCGGATACACTTCCATCAGATCAGTACTTTCTATGGCCGCAGTGATGAAATGGAAGATACACCAGATGGATGTCAAGACTACTTTCTTGAATGGTGTAGTGGAAGAGAAAGTGTTTGTAGAACAGCCACTCGGTTTTGAGACACACGACAGGGAGTCTCATGTATGCAAACTAAATAAATCCCTGTATGGTTTGAAATATGCACCCAGGACATGTACAGTAGAATTGATAGCTTTCTATCCAGTTTGGGATTTACCAAGAGTAAAGCAGATTCCAACCTTTACTACAAGGTTGAATATGGCAACCTAGTGATGCTTCTACTATATGTAGATGATGTATTTGTGACAGGTATGGATGGGTTGATTACTAATACGAAGAGAAAGCTTGCTGCTGAGTTCGAGATGAAGGACTTGGGTATGATGCATTACTTTCTAGGTATGGAGGTGTGGCAGAGTACAAATGGAATCTTCCTGTGAAAAGGGAAGTATGCAGTAGAGATCCTGAAGAGGTTTGGGATGATGGACTGCAAGAATATGGCCACACCTGTGGCATCAAACCTAAAGCTATTGAGTGATGCTTCATCAGAGTTGGTTGATGCTATGATGTATCATTAGATTATTGGATCATTGATGTACCTGATGAACACAAGACCAGAAATTTGCTTTGCTATGAACACCTTGATCCAGTTCCTGACAAATATAAGAAATGTTCACTTGATTGCTGCAAAGCATATTCTAAGGTACCTGAGGGGTACAGTTGATTATGGGATCAAGTACAATGCGAATCAAAAGATTAACCTGGAGGGTTATGTTGATTCAGATTGGGCAGGTAGTGCCATCGATAGGAAGAGCACCTCAGGGTGTTGCTTCAATATGGGATCAGGTGTGATCTCTTTGTTTAGTAGGAAGCAATCCTGTGTGGCACTGAGTACAGCTGAAGTAGAGTATGTCATAGCTTGTTCATCTAGTTGTGAGGTAGTGTGGCTGCAGAAGCTACTGTCTGATTTATTTGATCTCCAGATGGATGCTATTTCTATACATTGTGACAACCAGAATTGCGTGAAGTTGTCAGAGAATCCAGTGTTCCATGACAAGTCGAAGCACATCGAGATCAAGTATCACTATATCAGGGATATGGTGCAGAGAGGAGCAGTGAAGCTCTAGTATGTTGGGACGGAGGAACATATAGCTGATGTGTCAATGAATACATTGGCCAGAGTGAAGTTCAAGTACTTCAGGGAGAAGCTTGATGTTCTCCAGATCGAGGTTTCCTCCAAGGGAAAGTGATGAGTCCCAAAGCCATTCTGACGAACAGGTCAGATGTAAGGGAAGAGCCATTTTGTCATGGTGAGAGGATTCAGTTCCTTCCATGTCAGATATGAGTGCTGAGATTCATAGCCATTCTAACGAGTAGGTTAGATGTAAGGGCTGGGCCATTCTGTCATGGTGAGAGGATTCAGTTCCTTCCATGTCAGATATGAGTGCTGATATTCATAGCCATTTTGACGAGCAGGTGAGATGTAAGGGCTGAGCCATTCTGTCATGGTGAGAGGATTCAGTTCCTTCCATGTCAGATATGAGTGCTGTCCATTTTGTCAAGTAGGACAGATGTAAGGGAAACTGCCACTCTCTGGGGGAGTGGAGGCACCTGGTTCATTAATAGGTAGCTCAGTCTGGGACTAGGGGCCATTCTTTCATGGTGAGAGGATTTAGTTCCTTCCATGTCAGATGTGAGTGTAGGCCATTCTATCATGGTGAGAGGATTCAGTTCCTTCCATGTCAGAAGTGAGTGCAGGCCATTCTGTCATGGTGAGAGGATTCAGTTCCTTCCATGTTAGATGTGAGTGCAGGCCATTCTGTCTTGGTGAGAGGACTCAATTCCTTCCAGGTCAGATGTGAGAGCAAGCCTTTCTGGCGATGGTGAAAGGATTCAGTTCCTTCCAGGTCAGATATAAGTGCTGAATCCTTTTCATAGATGTTAGTCATGTGATGTCCTATCATGCTGGTGAATGTGAGTGCTGGGCCTTTCTGATGTGATTGTAGGTTACTAAATGATTAGATGTGAGTCCTGGGTGTGCCTTTCTGACGAGTAGGTCAGATGTAAGTGCTGGGCGAAGACCTGCCTGATGGCTAGGCCTACAACTAGCATGAAAGAAGGCTAGATCTGTAGAACTTCCTATGATTAGATACGACACATGATGATGACTAGATGAGATCCAGATCGAGCCATGATCTAGATCCAGTTATGATGACTCCGAGAGATCCAGATCGAGTGATGATCCAAATCCAACAATGATGATCTAGATCCAGTGATGTTGATCCAGATTGAGAGATGATCCAAATCCAGTGATGATTTCCCATGATGATCCAGATCGAGAGATGATCCAGATTCAGTGATGATGATCCATATCAAGAGATGATCCAGATTCAGTGATGATGATCTAGATCGAGAGATGATCCAGATTCGAACAATGAATATGACTTGAAGACGAAGATGACTTGAAGACTCAGAAGACTCGAGATGCAGATGACGAGATGATCCAGTTGATACAGAGAAGAAGACCAATGCTGAAAATTGTGTCGAAAGAATACCTTCCTGGTTAAGAGGGAGTGTTGATGTATTTGTAACTTCGGAATGTATTCATCTATGTATCTTATGCATTATAACCTGATGTTTATTCCAGGATGTATCTATTATGTAATTGAGTCATGTTGTCATGCCCCGATGTTTCAATCGGGAGAATCAATAATGTAAACAAGTCATGTCAAGTCATAGTGAGTAACCCTGCTATTGTCTAAGGGTTAAAGTCCCCACAGTTCTGGGGCACTTGGGTTATTAGAATCTCCTAGTAGAGGTTGGACCTAGTAGGGTTTTAGTCATGTCAGAATTAGTATAAATAGAGAGATGGGGTCTCTATTTAGTACACATCACACACACACTCAAGTGTAGCACATAGTTGAGGAAGGAGAAGACACTAGGGCTAGACAAGAAGAATATTACTGCTGTCGGGAGTGCATCTTACTATTTTGGGGTTTTACATCTTGTGTTGTTTCTATCTCTGAGGAAGTTGTGGGGTTTTCTCCATTTATGGTTTCCCTGATGAAGAACATTGTGTTCATTGTCTCTTGTGTTTGATTTATGTACTTGTTGTTCTCTCAATAAAGATCCTAACATAATTCTAGCTTAATGTTGAAAAACTAACAACCTCCAAAGGATCAAGAATGATTTTGACATAGTTTGGGTATGCAACACAATTCTTCCTCCTTTTTCCCATGGGGGATGAGCTAGTATTTAAAGGCATGGGAGGATAGGTATGGTTGAGGATCTCATGGTTGAGGTGGATATTAGATTCTAAAAGGAAGGATCTCAAGCTCTAGCTAGTCCTAAACCATAGGGATGAGGCTCCACATAGGCAAGCTTCAAGAATCCTCTCGAAGCTTCTCTTTTCTCCTTCAAAACTCAAGCATCGCTTTTCCAAAGAAGCAAACAGGCAGTGATAAGGGGGCCTAACTTTTGGAAGTAAGGGAAAGAGCTATGGCACCTCTCTTTTCTCATGTATCAGGAGCGGTGCTGGCTCTTGGCTTCTTGGGTAACTCTTTTGGTCAATGGGGAAAGAGCCTTACCAGCTCAAAAGAGGGAAAATTTACAAGGGGTTGATTTATTCCTTCATTTCTCTAGGGAAAGTCTGAGGGATTGGAGCAGTCAAGGGGATGCCTATCTCATAACATGAGGGTGACGATATTTTGGTATAATAGAGATGCCCCCAAAAGTATAATGGCTAGAGGGAAACAATAGGAAATATACTTTGAAAGAACAAGGTATAGTGTCGAGGGAAAGGTTTAAAGGTCGGAACTTCTCAAAAATCACCAACTGTCTACAACACATTTTGATACTTGTCCCAAATGACTCACAACATGGCTTCTGACCAATACAACACAGACCCATGTGAGATACAAAAAAAGTCATGGCTACTAAAATACAGCGTAGATCCATGCGAAGAAGACTCAAATTTGGACATAGCTACCAGACATACAATGTAGACCTATGTCATACAGACGCAAATCTGAGCACAACCACAAACATAAAAATGTGGATCCATGCTAGGAATCATAGAAATACTCCATCTCAACCTAGGGAAAGCAATAAACGCTTAAAAAATACCCAGGGTCTTCATCTCGTCTTCCACAAAGTACGATTCTATCCATGTAATTACAATGATCTAAAGTCTAACATAGTAGAAACCACTTGATTATCGGTCAATGATGTGAACCGTTAACAAGTGCGAGGGAGATCACCATTAATGTTAATGATTCCCAAGGTAATCTAGTACAGTCTACTGAGTGTGAATAGAGGTCTTGGTGTCGAAAACCTAGCAGATTATTCTTATCAAAGGTCAATGATGTGAACCTATGTTCAAAACGAGAGAATCTGTCATTAGGGAATACAGATCTCAAGGTACTAAACTTGTTTCTAAGACTAATTCCTAGATGACGAGTTGACGTCGACAAGAATAGTCTCGTTGAAGGAGGGACATGATGAATCCCACATCGATGACACGAAACTTGGAACAAAGTTCTAGAATTTTGTAGCTAATGTAACCATAGGACTGACTCAAAAGTAACTGATTCAAAAACTTTGTTTTGAATGCAGGTGTAAACTCTCAAAATAGTTTCCCTTTTGAACATAAGGCAGCACGACCGAAGACTTGGCAGCATTTACTTGATGAGGCAGAACACAATGTGACAATGGACAATGCAATCTTTGAGAGACTCAAAGGAGTGGCATGACTCATGAAAGTGGATCGACTCGAAAACAAGCTAAATACCCAATTGACTGAATGAAATGTAGATAAGTGCCATGCTTAAAGGTGACTAACAACTGCCATTATTGCAAAATGTTTTCCCTTTCCCTTAATTTCCCCATATGATTGATGAGTGCCTCTTTTCATTTTTACGAGTTCAAAGAGGGTAAAAAACACTCATTTTAGCTCATCCAAAGATAAGTCCATTCCCATATATTTCACAAACCCGAGAAAGGAGGGGTTCATTCTTAAAAAAGGGTCTTTTAATGTTTAGTTTAACGAGTCCAATGAAAGTTAACTCGATGTAGTTCATGTTTAGAGAGTTTGGACAAACTAAAGAAAACTCCAAATGGTCCTTTTTCGTATGATTTACTCCCTAAGGCCAGAAAAAGTATAAAATTATACCTTAGAGAAATATTCCAGTCATGATTGGCTGGAGTGTTCCTTTTTCATAAATAGTCTATCCAAACCGAAAAAGAGATAACCTACCATCAGAGAAATGACTCTTCAAATACTTTTACAAGTATGAAGAAGACAAGTACTAGACTGTCTTTTCACATTTTCAGAGTCTGAAAAGAGCTTAAAGAATACTCTATTAGACTTTTTCATGTTTTAATCCAGAGCATGAAAAATTAATAAACTAAGCTCAAACCAAATTTCATGTTTTAACTAGAGCACGAAAAATGAAAAGTAAGCTCAACACCATCTTACTGTTTTTAACGAGCTCGAAGATTGGTTTCATTTTTATGCAAGCTCGAAACCAATGGGTAAACTATTCTTGAAAAAATCCCATTAACATGATATACATAGGTTGGAAGCTTTCCCCCAACATGATTGCTAGCAAAGCTTACCCCTAGCATGGTTGCTAGCGACTCGACATGCGCCCAAGATTCATTTCATTTGATGATTCTTCTTCCATACCCAACCTAAAAACCTAGTTAATAATGTGAAAATGTTCACCTGGGGGGTAGGAAGAACGGGAATTGGGCAAATGAAAAGAAGGTTCAAGTTCTAACACTAAAGTGAAGACTCGACTCAAGGGAATGAGATCTGTTTCATTTTTACACAAGATTTAAACGGAAGGTAACTATGCTTGGAACATGGTTTCAATTTTATGCAAGCTTGAAACCAAAAGGTAAACTATGCTTAAGGAAACCTACTTCATTTTTTAACGAGCTTGAAATAGAAAATGAAATATTCTCAAGAATGGTTTCATTTTTATGCAAGCTTGAAACCAAAAGGTAAAATATGCTTGAGGAGATCTATTTCATTTTTTAATGAGCTTGACATAGAAAATGAACTATGCTCAGGAATGATTTTATTTTTATGCAAGCTTGAAACTAAAAGGTAAACTATGCTTGAGAAGATCCATTTCATTTTTTACTGAGATTGACATAGAATGGGAACTTTTCTCAAAGACATCTATTTCATTTTTTAAGGAGCTTGAATCATAATGGGAACTATGCTCACAACAAGTTCTAAGCCAACATGATGTCTAGAGGTTGCTGGGTTTCCCCCTTACATAAGAAACTAGCAACTTAAATCCAATATGAATTCCAGAGGTTGGATCCATGCCTCTCATTTTACCTATGATAGGAAGAAGTTAATTAGAAGGGGAAATAGCCACGAGAACATGCGGGACATTCAGGGAAGTATGATGACTATGAGTCACATGATAATCAGGTTTAACAAAGGAAAACTGATCAACAGTCACAATCTTCCCATCATGGGGAAAATACATCACTCAAAAGAGTGTGGACACTACAGCTTTCATGGCATAAACATAATCACGTCCAAGGAGCAGATTGAAATCTAAAGGACCTTAGACTACCATAACATCCATGCAGACAATTTTTCCTTCCAAAGTAATAGGAAACTAAGGAAGGATCCCTAAAGGCACTGTAGGTATTCTATTAAAATCCAATATCTGATCAGTGGCTGGCACAAGCAGAGGAGAACCTATGGCTTTCCAAGCAGTAGATGATAGAATGCTAACAGAAGCACCTTTGTCAGCGATAGTGCGAAGTATACTCTTAGCGGAAACTCGCACAACTATCTGGAAAGGAACACTCAAATGAAGAAGATATTCTATTAGGTTACTCTAGTAAAAGGAAATAGCCTCACTACTTAGAGAGGGTTCTGTCAAAAGAGACAAAACTTCTTCTTGCATAGATCAATCAGAGCTAACTACGAAAACTCCAGCTGAATGGTTCATTAGAGGAAATTTCAACTCAAAATGGGCCTTTTAACTTCTATTCAAATTCCATGTCATCATGTGTTAGCTAATGAAATTGATTTAAATTTGAAATACCGTATAGGTATTAAACACTTTTTTAATATAAATTTGGGGATAGGTATCATAAAAAAAACTACTTTTTTTGTTTGTATTTTTGACATATCTCCCCGTGTTTTTACACAAATTTCGATCGGGAGAGCTCGTTGGATGCGGAATTTAATTCCGCATCCAACGAGTACCCACTCGGCATACTTTTGATAGATCCCACTACCCCAAAAACAAGAAATACCTGATGCAGAATTAAATTCCACATCCAACAAGCTCTCCTGATCGAAATTTGAGTAAAAGCACGGGGAGATATGTCAAAAATACAAACAAAAAAGTAGTTTTTTTCTTTTCTTCCTCCAAAATTAATAAATATTATTTTATTATTTTAACTATTATTTTATTAATTCATTTTAGGAGGCCCATTTTGAGTTGAAATTTCCTCTAATGTTCACTCTCAATTGGAAGAGAGGGATCAGGTGGAGATGACGTCGACTCGACCACTTTAACTTCACCCTTCAAAGGAAGAGTGGGATCAATTATGGATGAATCCAGATTAACCACTTGGAATTCAGTCTTGGAAGGAAGAGTGGGATTGACTGTAGATGAAACCGAATCAACCACTTAAACTTCACCCTTCAAAGGAAGAGTGGGATCAACTAAGGATGGACTTGGATTGGCCACTTCAATTTCACTCTTCAACGAAGAGTGGGATTGACCGAGGTTAGAACTGGATTGACCACTTTATCAACCAATGGGGGTTCAAGAGACAACTTACGATAACCTGTTAGAAGCCGATGACAAGAAATAGTAATATATTCCAACAACTTAGAAGCTTCATCCATGCAAGGACAAAGGTAAGTAAAGTGCATGTCCTTACAAAGCAAGCAAGGATTTTTGACTTTACCCTTTCGAATATTAACCATAGAAGCACTGATTGAGGGGGGATCATCAGTATGATGACCAGAGGATGATGAAATCGGTTGCCGAGAAACCTTATACCACTCTTCTAAAACTAGGGACAGACCATGACAATCTTTCAGAAGGTGATCACCCTTGCAAAGCCTACAAGGGAATTTGGGTTTACGCGGTCTTTGGGTGTGTATATCAACACTCTCTACACTGGGAGGAGTGATTGGTTGAGACTTGGTTGTTTCATTGCTTTTCTTCTTCTTAATATTCCTTTTCTTCTTCTTCTTCTTATCCACCTGACTACTAGTACTACAACTTTCAATAGGCGAAGAGGTAGAAATGGGAGAAGACACATATGGTGAAGAAGGAGAGGGATCAACATGAGTTTGATGCTCTTGCGATGAAGGATTAGTATCAGAAGCAACTAGACTAGAGAATTACCAAATAGGTAATCCAATAGTCAATCCAGGAAGGCTTAATGTAGCCATGAGAGGAGGACCAACATCCCCATATGGAGGGAACAAAAAAGACATGCTTTGTAAAGGAGTCTCTTGGTTGGTAGTCCTGGAAGGTTAAGCCATAACTATGTAAAAAAATTATCTCTCTCTTTTAAAAAATCCTAACTGTATAGACAACAAGCACTACTCAAACTAAATAAGCAAGAAAAATATGTGACAGGAGTGGATTAAAGGTCAGTTTTCTCACCATGATTATCAATACTTTACAAGCTTCGCCTGTAAAGCCAAGATGACCAAAAGGTTAACTCGGTTTGGATAGGGTATCCTAGTGGGGTCTCCCGATATACACAAGGTACATGGGAACTCAAATCGGTAGTAGTTTTGTCTAATGCACAACTGTTCAAAAGGGGCCTTCCTATATACAATCGAGTACGTGAAGTACCTTTCTATATACCTCAAGGGTACATGAAAGGCCGTTCGATATACCGATGGTACATGGAAGAACCACTCGAGTCCCGGGTTGCAGTGCAGACAAATAATGAGAACTCCTATGTTTAATGAAGCCCGAACACGTCTCTAACCTATCACACAAATTGCTAAAAATTTTAAACCTAAGCTAGCGCTTAATTTTATCTTGTGCGTTTAGGTGGAACCATGGAGTGAAAAACTGAAATTAAAGAAGATGCACACTGATCTATATGATAATGCAAGTCTTCCTCTTCAATGAAATTCTACCTAAGAGAGGAAGAGAGAGGTTCAATTTATTTAAAACATAGAATAAATCTCATACAAAAACAAAAGACACTTGTTTATATGGTCCTTTCCTAACTTAAACAAACAAAATCTTCTCTTTTGAATTGAAAAAGAAGTGAGACCTCTAATGAAAAGCAAGAAAGATTGTTACAACTTTCTACAAAAGTGTTCAGATTTTTCAACTAAAGTGAGCATGAACTAATAACAAAATCATACAATAACTTTCATATGCACTTTTCCAGAACTTTATGAAAAAAGGAAAAAACATACAAAAATCATGTATAACAAATGAAGAAAAACTGAAATGAATCTTTTCTTGTTCTATCAAAGAAGACAGAAATAAGAGATCTAACAAAACCAAGTTCTATTCAAAGCCAAATATGAAGCTTCAAAAGACCAACATCAATCAAAATTATTGAGAATAACTATGGATTCATACATGCTCAGTTACCAAAAGAAGCATTTAAAAATAAAATACCAAACAGGCCTAAGAAGAATACCTGGCACTGCTTCTACAGGTGTTGAACAGGGCGTTACCAGCCTAAGCACTACTTCTTGCACATAGGAACACAGTGGTGGCACCACTTACTGCAGGTTCACACCAGGGTGTTACCAGGTCCAACACCACTTCTTGTACACAGAGAAAGTGCACTGGCACTGCTTCTTTACCACAAAGGAAGAGCGGTGACAACTCCAGAACTGCACTTATAACACAGCTCAAGAGCGGTGCCCAAGATGGCGATTTGAAAAATAAAAAAGCAACAAAAAAATAATTTACAGACTAAAAAATGAACCCAAACAATCACCAAAACCCCAGTGAACCAAAAATACGAAGATCCAAAGGCAAACAGAGGAAAAATAATCAAATTCAAAGCAAATATATAGACCTATGCATGGAAAAGTATATTTAGAAATTGAAAATGAAGGTGGAGGTTTCACTTACCAATGATCCAGAATTTGAAGTAGATCCCTAGTAGAGTCACCACTTTTTTTAGTAAAAAATACACACCTCCTGCGAAGAAGAGATGGTTCCCTAGTCTGAATGGTTCACATCTAGAACAAAACACAAACACAGAATGCTAGACTCTCCATAGATCCGGTTAATCACTTGAATGGAATGCCATGATGCTTCTCTCAAAGGTTTTCCTCACTATCCTCATAGAAGAACTTGTAAAAGATGGAAGACAATAAAGAAAACATGATAGAATACAATATAATCAACTAGATCTATGCTTGTGACCAAGGAATCAAGCAATATAAACACATGAACCAGTAAATATGGGAAAGAAAAGACATTATTTATTAATAAATGATTGGAGAGACTACAACCTTCATGCCTTGGTGTTGAGAGTTCCTTCCAATGGCTCCTTGCCTCTAACTTCACCTTGCCTCCAAAGGCTCAAGAATGATTTTGATAGAGTTTGGGTATGCAACACAATTCTTCCTCCTTTTTCCCATGGGGGTTGAGCTAGTATTTAAAGGAATGGGAGGATAGGTATGGTTGAGGATCTCATGGGTGAGGTGGATATTAGATCCTAAAAGGAAGGATATCGAGCTCCATCTGGTCCTAAACCATAGGGATGAGGCTCCACATAGGAAACCTTCAAGAATCCTCTTGAAGCTTCTCTTTTTTCCTTCAAAACTCAAGCACCTATTTTCCAAAGAAGCAAACAGGCAGTGATAAGGGGGAACCGTTCTTTTGTCATGTACCAAGAGCGGCACTGGCTCTTTGCTTCTTGGGTAACTCTTTTGACAATAGGGAAAGAGCGTTACCAGCTCAAAAGAGGGAAAAATTGCAAGGGGTTAATTTATTCCTTCATTTCTCTAGGGAAACTCTGAGGGATTGGAGCAGTCAAGGGGATACCTATCTCATAACATGAGGGTGATGATATTTCGGTATAACACATATGGATCTCAATGTGCTTGGTTCTATATCTTTGAACTAGATCAGTGCAGATTTGAATGGTGCTTTGATTGTCACAATAGATGACAGTTGAAAAATATGATTTGAAACCACATTCTCCAAGTACCCCCTACAACCATAAACATTGAGTAGCTGCATTCACAACTCCTCTATACTCTGCCTCTGTAGATGAGAGTGATATGGCACTCTGCTTCTTACTTGGCCAGCTAATTGGTCCTTTTGCAAGAATGAACACATGTCCTGAAGTAGACTTTCGATCTATGTTTTCACCTTCCGTATCACTATCAGTAAATCCAACTAGCTCTAAGTCAGATTTTGATTTATAGAAAATCCCATGAGTCCTTGTTCCCTGAACAAAGTTTAGGATCCTCTTGGTTTCTCACCAATGGATCTCATGAGGTTTTTCCATGTATCTTGAAGCCACGCTAACTCCATAAGATAATTCAGGTTGACTATGTGTAATATAAATAAAACACCCAATCAAGTGCCTATACAGTGTATTATTTACCAAAGGAGAATAACCTGCTTCCTCAAGATTAGCTCCTGAGAGGAATGGAGTCTTGCTTGGATTGCAATATTTCATGCTGAACTTTTTGAGCAGATATGAAGGATACTTGGACTGATGAAATTTTATTCCATGTTGGGATTGAGCAATTTCAACACCCAAGAATTGGCTCAACAATCCCAAAGCTGTCATGGAAAATGCATGGTTCATTGCATCCTTCAAGGAGTCAATCTGTTTCTTTAAACTTCCTGTAATCAGTAGGTCATAAAAATATAAACAATAATAATTAGAGAACCATGAATCAGCTTGAAATATACATTCAAATCATACTTGCATCTAACAAAGCTTAGTGACAGCAGAAAGCCATCAATCTTGGCATACCAAGCCTTGGGGGCTTGCTCAAGTCCATACAATTATTTCTTTAACCTTTACACTAAAGATGGATTAGAAAAACAACCTTGTGGTTTCTGCATATAAATCTCTTCATTCATACCTCCATTCAGAAAAACATGCTTCACATCCATGTGATGTACCTCTCATTGCCTTGAAGCTGCAATGGCTAGAGCTAGCCTTATGGAGTCCATATTTGCCACTAGTGAAAAGGTGTCATTGTAATCAATACAATGTACTTGAGAGTATCCCTTGGCTATAAATTTTCATTATATTTCAAAGTTGAACCATCAGCATCAAGCTTAATTTTAAAGACCCACTTACACTTTATTAGCTTTCTCCCCGAGGGAAGATCAACTAGTTCCCATGTGTTGTTCTTCTGGAGTGAGCTGAATTCTTATTTCATAGTTGTTTGCCATATTGGATTATGTGTTGTATATTTATATGTATGAGGATAATATTCAACCATAAAATAACACTTCTCTTCAAAGAGTGGATCTTTCCCACAAAGGGCACTCTCAAATTGAGATGTAGTCCTTCTAGTGTCACTAGGATTCCTAGCTAGTTCCCCAAATGCATGAATGGTCCTTTCTTCCCATTTTGGTCTTGTAGGAGTATTAGGATATCCAATTAAATCATCACTATCAGACATATTAGAATTAGGAAACTCATTAGTCCCTTCACTTGCAATCAATGGCTATGGTGGTGAAGAGGACTCTCCAACTTCAACTATTGCTAAAGGCTCTTCTTCGAAGTGAAGAGTTATTTCAATGAAATATTTGTTAGTGCTCAAGTTGATCATCTTGTACCATTTTGAATCTTTAGAATACTCAAAAAATAGGAAATATTTTCTTTGGTGTTGCAAAGCCTTCCTCTTTTCAGTATGAATTCTATCCCAAGCCTTTGAGCCAAAAATCTTGAAATGGGTCACATCTCGCTTGTGCCCACTCCAATATTCGAACGGAGTAATAGCATAAACATTATTATATGGAACCCTATTATTGATATAGGATGGACAATTTATATCCTCAACCTAAAACTTTGGTGGAAAAGCTTTAGCCCCCATCATGCAAGTTGCCATCTCCTTGAGTGATATGTTCTTTCTCTCATCAACACCATTTTGTTGTGGTGTGTAAGGAATAGAATGTTGCATCTGGATACCTACATATTTACAATAATGGATGAAATTAGACTTGAAATACTCACCACCATTTTCATATCTGAGGATCTTGAGTTTCCTTCCATACTAGTTCTCAACCAAGGCTCTAAATACCTTGAAAAGGTCAAAAAATTCAGACTTGTGCTTTAGGAAGTAGACCCAACAATACCTAGAAAATTCATCTATGAAGGTGAGTGCATATTTTTCTTGACTCATGGACACATGAGGAAATGGACCAGAAATGTCATTGTGTAGAGGTTCTCTCACTCATTAAATCAAGGAGTGCAGAGGTTCTCTCATGACTAGCTCTCTCATATTTCTGCTCTAGGTGTTTTCCTAGGATACAACCTTGACAGACTCCCTTAGAAAAATTGATCTTTGGTAACCCTATGACCATATCTTTGTCACTCAAATCAGAAAGATACTTATATTTAATATGGCCAAATATCTCATGCCAAATCTTAATTTCTTCATTAGCATGAGTAATAAGAGAATAGGGGTTTGAGTAGGGTACGAAATGGGAAACTTGTATACATTCGAAGTGTGATCCACAAAACCTTTTGCTATGGATTTACCATTCAAAATATCTGAGATTTCAACTTCATTGGGGGAGAATATGAATTTATTTGGATACCCACTACGAGTCATATGATACACTCATAAGAGATTAGAGGCAATACCTAGAACATACGACACATTATTGAAATTACCATGGTCAAGATAAATCCTACCCTTCCCCATACTGTTAATCAGATAGTTATCTCCCAAAACTATTGGTGGACCTTTCAACATTTCAAGAGGAGAAGAACCCCCTTGTCAAAACCATATGTCTAGAAGCTCCAGAATCAATGATGAATCTAGGTGAGCTCGAGGTGCCAACAAACAAAGCATGTACTCTCTCCTTGTCTTCCGAATTTGATCCTCCTTCCCTCTTCTTTGAGCAATCAGGAAGGGATATGTTGTTCTTCTCTAGGAGTTGGTTCAACATGTCAATTTGACTTTTCATACAAGAGATCTTTGGATGATAGCCCTTACTGTAGTAAATGCACTTGCTCATTTCTCCTTTTTTATTCTTCTTCTAGAAGTTCTTCTTGGGGCCTGAGGGCTCCTCTTGAGACTTTGACTTCTCTTTCTTTTAATCAGGTGGCTTTTTGTCTTTTTTATTTCTTTTTTAATCCACCTTTGAATCTCCAGCAACCAAACCTTTTTCTTTGGGAGGTTTCATGGTGCCTATCATTACCAATTTATCTTGCTCATGAGTGAGGGATTCCATGCACTTAGCAATATTAGGCATCTTCCATGTTTGAGTTGTCAATTTGGTGGCATGGAAGGTCGAAACAAACATTGAAAAGTCAGGACCAAGATTTGAGAGTATGGTCAAGACTAGTTTCTCTTCCTTCTTTTCAATCCCACACTATTTTAGTTGCAAAACAAGGGCCTTAAACATAGAAAACTAGAGTTGTAATGATTCGAAGCTAGTGCGACTCAAAAAGATCAATTCATTCTTTATTTGATGTCCTCTCATCTCATCTGTATTTCCAAAAATCTCTTCAAGCTTCTCCCAAACCTCATTAGGTGATGTCAATGAATCAAGATGGAAGACGAGGTATCTTGAAATGTTCAAGCACAAAAGACCATAGGCCTCATCCCTCCTATTGTGCCATTTAATTTGAGTCTGTAGATGCATTGGGATCTACCTCAGTTTCCATAGTAACCTTGTAGAGACCTTTCTCTCTCAACAATATATGCATCTCAACTTTCCATTTGAATAAATTGAATGGAGTCAATATGATCCTTTGAGATTGGTCCATGTCTCGGCACATGTTCCCTTTACTTAGCAGAATGCGCTCCCCGTCAGTGATGTCGAACTTGAAATAACAATTTGGAAGGAGATAAATTGATCTACAAAGGCTCTGATACCATGTGGAAATTGAACCCAAGTGATAGAACAATTACACTCACAAAATTGCTAATCAAACATGCAAAATTCACACAAAAGGAGACTGAAATTGGAGCATAACTTAATCTTGTATTGAATAGGTGTACATCAACCAAACTTATGAAGTAACAGGATGCTCAAATATATAATTGTTATATTTTTAACATTAAGATAGCATTATATTAGGATCTTTAACTGAGAGAATAACAATCATGGAAACCAAACACAAGAGACAATGAACACAGTGCTTTTCCTTGGGGAAACCATAAATGGAGAAAACCCCATAACTTCCTAAGAGATAGAATCAACACAAAAAGTAAAACCCAAAATAGTAAGATGACCTCCTGACAACAGTAGCCTCTTTCTTCCTAGCCCTAGTGTCTTCTTCTTCCTCAGCTATGTGCTACAACTAAGTGTGAGTGAGTGTGTGATAAATAGAGAGGCTAGCTCTCTATTTATACTAAATCCTAACTTGACTAAACCCTACTAGGGCTGACTTCACTAGGTGAGTCTAACAACCCTAGTTCCCCAGAACTGCGGGGACTTTAACCCTTGACCAATAGGAGGGTTACCCACATTGACTTGACATGACTTGTTTACATTATAGAAACTCCCAATCAGAACATCGGGGCATGACATGACTCAAATACATTAAAGACACATCCTAGAATAAACATCGGGGTATAATACATAAGAAATACAAGTGAATACATTCGGAAGTTACATTTACATCAACACTCCCTCTTAACTCGGAAGGTATTATCTCGACACAATTTATCAGCACAAGTCTTTTATCATCTGGATCATCATCGAGTCCTCATCATCTTCATCTTCAAGTCATCTTCATATGGATCTGGATCACCACTCAATCTGGATCATCATCACTGGAACACCATCACTGGATCTGGATCATCACTGGATCTAGATCATCACTGCTGGATCATCATCATGGGTGCTATCTCATGATTCTTCTCATCATAGGAAGTTCTACAGATCCATCCATTTTTCATGTTGGTTATAGGCCTAGCCTCCATGTAGGTCTTCTTCCAGCACTTATATCTGACCCTAAGTCATAATGGCCCACCCAACACTTATATCTGATCATGTAGGAACTAATCCTATAATCATATCAAAAAGGCACACCCAGCACTCATATCTGACCATGTGGGAACACATCCCACAACCCTTTCAAAAATTCCCAGCACTCACATCTGACAACCAATGTCAAAAAGGCTCAGCACTTATAGTCGACCATGCGAGGAACCAATCCTCCATGCTGAAAGGCTCTACACTTAAATCTTACAACCAATGTCAGAAAGGCTCAGCACTTATATTTGACCATGCAAGGAACCAGTCCTTCATGTCGAAAGGGCTCTGCACTCTCATTTTAAAACCAATGGTAGAAGAGCTCTACACTCACATCTGATCATGTAGGAACCAATCCTACAGTCACATCAAAATGGCCCTTAGTCCCATACTGAGCTCTCCTAGTAACTGACTAGGTACCTCCATTCCAAGAAAGGAATTCAGTGCTTATATTTGATCATGTAGGAACCAATCCTACAGTCACATCAGAATGGCTCAACACTCACATCTGACATGGAAGGAATCAATCCTCTCACCATGACAGAATGGCTCAGCCCTTACATCTGACCATGGAAGGAACCAATCCTCTCACCATGTCAAAATGGCTCATGGATTTCATCACTTCCCTTTGGAGGGAACCTCGATCTAGAGAACACCAAGATTCTCCCTGAAGTAATAAAACTTCACCCTAGCCAATGGCTTTGTCAACACATCAGCTATATGTTCATCCTTCGCAACATACTGGAGCTTCATTGCTCACCTTTGCACCATATCCCTAATATAGTGATACTTGATATCGATATGCTTCAACTTTTCATGGAACACCAGGTTCTCCAACAACTTCACGCAACTCTGGTTGTCACAATGTATACAAGTAGCATCCATCTGGAGATCAAATAAATCAGACAGTAGCTTCCTCATCCATACTGCCTCACAACTAGCTGAACAAGCTGTGATGTACTCTGCTTTAGTTGTAATCAGTGCCACACATGATTGCTTCCTGCTAAACCAAGAGATCACACCTGATCCCATACTAAAGCAGCACCCTGAAGTGCTCTTCCTATCAATGGCACTGCTTTCCCAATATGAATCAACATAACCTTCCAGGTTAATTTTATAATTTGCCTCATACTTGAGCCCATAATCAATTGTACCCTTCAAGTACCTCAGAATATGCTTTGCAGAAATCAAGTGAACATGTCTCGGATCTGTCAAGAACTGACTCAAGGTGTTCACAGCAAAGCAAATATTTGGTCTCATGTTCATCAGGTACATCAAGGACCCAATCATCTGATGATACATCATAGCATCAACCACTTCTGATGAAGCATCACTCAATAGCTTCAGGTTCGATGCCATAGGTGTGGTCATGGCCTTGCAGTCCATCATCTAGAACCTCTTCAGGATCTCTATTGCATACTTCCCTTGTCCGAGGGAGATTCCATCTGTATTCTGCCACACCTCCATACCTATAAAATAGTGCATCATACTCAATTCCTTCATTTCGAACTCAGCAGTAAGCTTCCTCTTCGTATCAGCAATCAACCCATCCATACATGTTACAAAAATATCATCTACATATAGTAGGAGCATCATTGGATTGCCATCTTCAACCTTGTAGTAAAGTTTGGAATCTGCTTTACTCTTGGTAAAGCCCAAACTAGATAGGAAGCCATTAATTCTTCCATATTATGTCCCGAGTGCCTGTTTCAAACCGTCCAGGGCTTTCTTCAATCTACACACATGAGACTCCCTGTCATGTGTCTCAAAACCGAGTAGCTTCTCTACATACACTTCCTCTTCCACTACACCATTCAAGAAAGTAGCCTTGACATCCATTTGGTGTATTTTCCATTTCATCACTGTAGCTAGAGCAAGTACTGATCTAATGGAAGTGTATATGGATACAAGTGCAAAGGTTTCTTCATAATCTATTCCTTCTTTCTGTGAGAATCCACAAGCCATGAATCTTGCTTTATATTTTTCTATGTTGCCATCTGCAACATGTTAGATCTTGTAGATCCATTTGGAAGTTACAACCGAATTCCCTTCTGGTCTTGGGACAACATCCCAAACATCATTCTTCATGATCAATCAATACCCTTCGATCATATCATCCTTCCATTCTTTTCGTTCTACCACTTCTTCATAGTTGGAAGGTTCTTTATTGATAAAGTCACACAATAAAGCTACATACTCGGAGCAGGACTTGGTCCTCTTCCTTTATCTGTGATTCTCTTCTCAAGCCCCGTATCTTTTCACACCTTGGATAGCTTCTCATACCCAATAGGTTTCCTCTTGTGAGGATTCTTCTCCTGAGGTGGATCTACAGGTTCTTATGGTTCTTCAAATTCTTGATCTTCTTCTTTAGTTTCTTCGTTCATGGTTGTGTCATGAGTTTTGGGTACTTTTCATTCTTCAGGATCTCCAGCAGGTCTCTTTCTGGATTTGTTGTAAGTTGAGTCTTCATCAAATGTCACATCCTTACTAATGTCGATATTCTTGAATCCTAGGAAGTATATTCTATAAGCCTTCGAGATTTCACAGTATCCCACAAATATACCCTTCTTTCCTGAAGGATCTAACTTTGTCCTCTTTTCTTTTGGAATGTGTGTGTACACTAGACAGCTGAATATTCTAAGATGGATGAATTCTGGTTTCTTGCTAGAAAATACTTCTTCAGGTGCCTTGTTCTCTAGTAATCTGTGTGGAGTATGGTTCTTTACATACACAGCTATTCTGGCAGCTTCTTCCCATAGATGCATGGGAAGATCCTGATCATGAAGCATTTCTCTTGCATCTTCCATGATAGTTCTATTATTCCTTTCTGCAACCCCATTCTGTTGTGGATTATATGGAGTGGATAACTCCCTCTTAATCCCTGATTCTTTGCATAAGTCTTTGAATTCATTTGATGTGAATTATCTGCCATTATCTGATCGAAATGTATTGATCTTCTTTTCTGTGTGGTTCTCAATCAAGGCTTTGAATTCCTTGAACTTGCTGAAAACTTCATCTTTGTTCTTCATGAAGTAAATCCATGTCTTCCTAGAATAATCATCAATGAAAGAAACATAGTATACATACCTGCTTAGTGAACTTGATGACATTGGTCTGCATACATCAGAGTTGATGATTTCCAAGATTCCTTTTTCCTTGCTCTCGCTACTTGGAAATGTCTTCTTTGTATTCTTTCCTTTCGTACATCTTTTGCAGACTCCTTCATGTTTTGCTTGAATTTATGGAAGACCTTCAACAAATTTTCTTGCAAGTGGTAGTGCTCTGTATTGCACCTGTTCAAGCCTTCTGTGCCAAAGTTCATTTGGCTCTACTGTGTCATCGACCAAAGCTTGTTCTAGATGGTCCTTCAATTTGTATAATCCTCCTTCTTGTTCTCCAATTACTATTGCATTGTCAATAGTCTTTCCTCTTAGACACATGAGGACTTGGCCATCTACAAATGCAACCCTCAGGTCTTTTGCATCTAGTGCCAATATGGAGAGAATATTCTTCTTTAGTCCTAGTACAAACAAGACATCCTTCATTTTCATAGACTTTCCAGAGTCTAGCTTGTAGGAGGATTCACCACTACCTTTTATGGGATATTTGCAGTCATCCCCAAGTTTCACCTTATGGGGTGAATTATGTTCGGATAGTTTCTCAAAATACTCCTTGAATCCTATCATGTGATTGGAAGCCCCACTATCAATAAGCCAATATTTGCTTCCATGAGTGACAATTCCAGTGAGAGCGGAGATCAGAACATATTCTTCATCACTTGAAGAGTCTTCACTTTCTTCTTGGGAGGATCATCATCCTCAGTAGTGTGAGCATGAGGTCTTCTTTTGGAGTTCTTCTTCTTCTTGGATCCATTCTTATTCATGGGACAACCTCTATCAAGGTGTCCTATTTCATCGCATGTATAACATCTGAGTTTGGATGGATCCCTTCTTTTCTAATGAGAATTCTTACCTTAGTGATGATGATTTTCTCTTATTCCTTTCTTGGAGTGTACTGTGAGATCTTGATCTTCACTTCCCGTCTTTTCTTCCCGAGCTACTATTCGAGCTTCTTCTTGTGAATATTCTTCCCATAGTCTACTGAACTTGAGTAACTTCTTCCTAGCACAGATTCCTTGGATGAAAGAATCCCATGACCTAGGGAGACCATTCAAGGTTGTCATCACAATTTCTGCATTCTCCACTTATTCATCTACTGCTTCAAGTTGTTCTTCAATCTGGGAAACCCTTGTGAAGTATGACTAGATGGTATCCTCATTCTGGATCTTTACATTCTTCAATTGGTTCCTTAGAGTGATCTTTCGGTTTATGTTCTTCCCTTCAAACAATTTGGTTAGGGCATCAAACATAGCTTTAGGTGTCTGGAGGGAGGACACCTGTGGTACGAGGTGATCCTTGATTGAATCAGCAATAATCCTCTTTTCCATAACCAAATTATTCTTGTGTAAGGCCTTAGGCTCATCTCATTCTGGAACTGGAACCTCCTCATGGATGTAGGAGTCCAACTCATTTTCTTCCAGAACCAGGGAGATCCTATACTTCCAGGCTCGGAAGTTATCAGCTCCCTCAAGATTTTCATCAAGCTTGGTATGACGAGACATCTTAACTAAGAAACTAAAATGGAAATACAAAATATTTAGATCTTACCAGGTCAAGATGTCAGATCTGGATTTGGAGCTGAAATTCTGAAGTGTTGGTCCAAGAGCAGATTAGGATTTTGCTTTTCCATATTTCTGTCCAACCAAATGCTTTGATCTTGATCTCTAAACTTTGATTTTGGGGAGGAGATCAATCCAAGCCAGGGCTCACTAAAAAATTCCACTTTTTTGAAAATCCCTAATTTCCAGCAGTAGGGTCAGGTCCAAAACTGAAAAACCTCATAATTGGATTCTGCTTCGACAGAAAGATGCGCCCTAGGGAGGAGAGTTAATCCAACCTTCTTTTGCTGAAAATATATGGAGATATATCCACAAAGTAGAAATACCTAGTTCCTGTAGCTGCACAGTGTCTTCTTCTCGAGTTATCTCTGATACCATGTTAGATTTTTAACATTAAGCTAGCATTATATTAGGATCTTTAATTGAGAGAATAACAAGCACATCAATCAAACACAAGAGACAATGAACACGGTGTTTTTTCCTCAGGGAAAACATAAATGGAGAAAACCCCGCAACTTCATCAAAGATATAATCAGCACCAAAAGTAAAACCAAAAATAGTAAGATGATCTCCCGACAATAGTAGCCTCTTTCTTCCTATCCCCGGTGCCTTCTTCTTCCTTAGCTATGCACTACAACTGAGTGTGAGTGAGTTTGTGATAAATAGAGAGGCTATCTCTCTATTTATACTAATTCCTCACTTGACTAAACCCTACTAGGGCCAACTTCACTAGTTGAGTCTAACAAACTTAGTGCCCCAGAACTGCGGGGACTTTAACCCTTGACCAATAGGAGGGTTACCCACATTGACTTGACATGACTTGTTTACATTATAGAAAATCCCAATCGGAACATCGGGGCATGACACGACTCAATTACATTACAAACACATCTCGAAATAAAAATCAGGGTACAATACATAAGAAATACAATTGAATACATTCCAAAGTTATAATTACATCAACAATAATTACATCAGAGATTCAAAAGCATAATTTTTCTATTCGAATTGGTAAAAAAACAGGCTTACTAAAACTAGTCAAATCTCCCATAGATGCAAAAAACACTTTCCAAATCTATGAAGGTGCTCATGAATTGGATAAATCAAATAGGAAAGCTAATACGTGATGGATAGAGATAAGATCCATGCTTTTGTCTGAAGAAAAGGAAGGAGGATGATGTGGGAAAAAAACAAGGAAGTTACTCCTAGGCTAGCTTTTCCTTTTTTCCTTAAAACTATTGTAAAGCAAGGCAACTTTCAGAAAAAGCAGAACTGTGCTTTTACAAACTAGGAATAAAAGAAGAAATGCTAAAAACGTTTCCAGGATGATTCCAAAGTGCTCCATGACCCAATTTTAGCAAGTGTTGACTTCTAGGCGCATGTATAAGCCAACTAGCATAGTGAGGAATCTATGAATCTAGGAATAAGACAAAAATGATTAATTAATGTCAAATATGGGTAACTATGGGTTGATTATTCAAGTTGTTGGTTACCTTTCTGGTTCAACAATTGTATTGAAAGTACATCTGCCATTTGGGTAGGATGAGAAGAAGTCGTAGCTTGTCCTAACATAGGTTGGTTAATAGACAAATTATGCATTTTGTCTGTAATCGAGCTTGCAGGATTCGTACTTGCGGAGCCAGCAATTCCATCGACATGTGTCCCAGGTTTAAAATTAGGTTTGAAATTGGATCTAGGCACATTCAATATGATCTCATACAAGAGCCCTGATTGAGCATAAATCAAATCCAACTGCTGAGCTCTAAAGATAGCTTGTCCCTCCTTTTTGCACTCCAGATGTGGAACCATTCCAAAAGGAACTCTAGTGGTATAAAGGCCTTAATAAATATATTTCATCTACGCCACTCTTGAATGCGATCAGATATATGCATGTCTTTGTCCTACCAAAATGTTGACAAAAGTTCAGTACTAGCATTGTAACGCACAAGTAGCTTAAATTGATTGAGGAAGGTCATACCTAGGTCATTAAATGATGTATAAGACCCCCCGGGAAACTCTATGTACCAATTTGTCGTAGGCCCCGTAAGGGTGTGTTTAAATAGCCTTAAATGAACTGAATTGTGATTTAAGGAGTTCAAAGAGCACAACAGGTGGAATGCCATGACGTGCTCACCTGGATCTTCACCATCATTACCTTCAAACTTTGGAATGTCCGAAGGAAGCTTGGAGGGAACGACCGACCATGCCGGGTCATGAGACACAGGATCATTTTTCAATCTCAAAAATTTTGGTAAGTTCAACATTCCAAGGAAAGGGAGCCTAGACTGAGTGATTTGATTCCATGCTCCCTAATAGGGTTGGTTCACATAAGTTTGATTTCTATAGACACCATGGCCTTATCCAGAGGGATATTAACCTCCTCCCATTTGACCCATATAGGGTTGTGTATTATATTTTAGAGTACCTTGAGGTTGGGTTGCTACAAAGCCATAGTTAGGAGACTGATAAGTAGTTTGATACCTGAACCCATAGGGTGTATAGGTTTTTCCATAATATGCTCCATAGGATGGTCCATAAGACTATCCATAAGATGGTACATACCCAACTGACACATAAGGAGATACACGGCCTTCTGACACTATGGTGTGACTAGATGCGGGACAAACATGACTAACGATAGAACTCTGGCCCAAATGACCATGTGAGTTAGGAGGAGGATGTGTCATCAAAAATGAATTTGAAGGAAACAGTGTTGAAGATGATGGAATATGGGAAGGGATATAACTTGTGCCCTCAACATTCACATGTATAGGATTAGTCCCCCAAACGGGAATGACAGTGTTAGTCCTAGGATGCATGTGTGAAGGAACCTCCACCATATGGATGGAATGTGTAATATGATTAGTGCTACCAAACCTCTCCTCCTGGAAAGGAATGGAAGTGCCCCCAGATTCAACACCAGGGTAAACAACTGATCTAACATTGGGTGTCTGACTGGTCTCAGGAAGTTTTGGAATGCCATACAGTATTGTGCTAGTGCTAGTAGGTGCATGTTGAGTCTCATGGTTTGAACTATGCGACCAATACTGGCGGTTTTCGTTCATGTAGCCCATGAATTGTGATGGATCATCAGGAAATGTTCCATCCATAGAAGGGATGGACCCTATAGGAGTCCTATATGTGCTTGAAGGTTCAACCTCCCATATGAGAGGTGGAAGATAATGGATCTCTAGGATATCAGGCTCATGGTCACTCATGGTGAGATCTGTGTGTGAATCAAAGTGAGATTTAGTTCGACTGGACTATCTAGTTCTCTCTCCCAAAGGAGGAGGAGACGTAGAAGGTGGAATTCTTGCTAAATGATGAGAAAGGTGGAGTTCCACACCTGGATCCATTATGACTCAACAAAATAAAAATACTCAATCTAACTACATAATCCTAAGCAATATACGTACACGGAGCACACTCCTAAGAAAATATACATCCAAAAAACAAGCAAACCAAGGGGAGGATATGTGAGATCCCAAATGTAGTAGGTATGCCTCAAATAGGAGAGGATTGAGACTCCCATACACTACAAGCAGAGGTTTGTAACCAATTATAGTGGCCCTCAACTTCAACGTGTAAAGCGACTGTGTTATCCGACCACTACCTGGCCAAGACCCTACAAAATAACCTCTGCAAGTACCCCCTACGATACCTAGGTAAGGAAACTAAGCTCACACCAATATAATAATTACTCAAGTGGACATTTGTAGGAAGGATTGACCTTATGGGCAGGGTAGCAAAGCCCAAAACTGAAAAGAGCCCCCATATATAAATACGATCCTAGAAATATCTCCAACGCTCATAATGAGTGACCAAGGTCTATCCCAATCACAATCATGCACATTTCCTTGTGCTTGACTCTTGTGTAATAGGAGCTTCCTGAGAAACACTAATTATACCAAGGATTTCTCACTCTCACCTGGACAGACGCCTAATTGTTTGTGTGTAGTAGTCTTGGAGAATTGACTCACAATGAACTATTCCAAGATTCTAAATCCTAATCTTGTTGAGGAACCTTATAAAATAAAAATGTGTAGTTCATTTTAATTAATCTTTGATTTTAATGGCTATAATTAATCAAAGGGAAATGGACATGCAACTAATGATATTGAGACTCAGCAATGAAATAAATGTGCACACCTACCAAACAATGCCAAGTGAAAACCACACGTATATGCTACTATAGTGCAAATACGCACATACAGGAAGAAAAAGAGGGAAAACTGATAATCCAAGACCAAATTACTCCTACACGAAACTACTAGGAAAACATACCTCTAGAGCCGACACAAAAAAAGAGAAATAAAGAGAAATTCAAGCACATTGTATACCCAATTCCCAAAGAAAAAACAACTAGAAACCTCCCCAGCAGAGTCACCAATTCTATTATGGAGAGAAGCTTCCTATGGCTTGGGGGTACCACAATAGACAGTATGACACCAGAAATCAATCTTTCCAAATATACAATAGTAGTAAGAAAATATAACACTAAGGGATATAGAATCGTACCTTGTTCTGGATGGTTGAAGTATATCCTCATTGAGATTTTCCAATGCAATTTCAATTATAATTTTCTCTCAACAACAACAAACAAAGCAAGCATGATATATATAAATGTGTTAGTGCTACTCTAGCATATATAATCAATCATGTATAAGCAATTAAATACATCCATGGATTCAATATTCATATTCACAATGCACATGAATTGGATAGGAAAAGATATTTCTATTAATAAATCAAAGATACAATAGTGAAAAACTCTGTCAGCACTTCTACGAACTGAAGAAACCGAGTCCTCCACTTGGGCCTCCACCACTTCAGTTATCCATCTCTCGATAGAAATCTCACAAAGAAAATGAAAGCTTGGGATGAATTCTATGTGCTCCAAGGGAAAAAGGGATGTAGACTCAAGTATAAGGAAAAATGAGACAACAATGGACTATAGTTTCCTTACTCTTCAATTTCTCCCCCTTCAATGTATCCAAGGGGTTCCTTATATAGCACTCCAAAGAGGTAATGGAGGGTCGAATCCGAACATTCTCAAGGAATATGGAAGGCCAAGATTCAATTTATTCAGACTCAAATGAGGAAAACTCCAAAAATATTTGTCATTTTGCACACATCGCAATGTACGTGGGTTTGACGTCAAAAGCTGCGTATACATGCGGGTATTTCTTTAAAAGTCGTGTATAGGTATAAACAGGCAATTTTTGGGGATGATCTCGGAACATCAAATCATAAATAAGTCCATGGGGTCCAAAGAGTCTACAGAGGGACATGGAATCCCATAAATGTGTGATCTACTTGGTGTGGTAAAATCCGCTATAACAAGTGATATAGTGTCGGAACTTATTGATGGCATAAATGACAACACGGAATTTTTTCTCAATTACTATGTAATTAATTTCAGTAGGAGACAAATTCTTACTGACGTAATAGATAACATATGGATTATGGAATTCTTGCTTCCCCAACATAGCCCAAATAGTAGTATGTGAAGCATCAGAAGAAATATGGAAAGGTAACGCCCAATTAGGCCCACCCAAATTAGGTGTTGTACATAACCTCTTCTTTAATTTTGCAAACGATCTTTGACATGCATCTTCCAATTAAATTGTGAATATTTCATTAGTAGGGTAAATAGGGGATATTCTAGATTAGAAATTTTTGCAATAAAATCTTTATAATAACCAGCATGCCAAAGAAAGCTATGTACTTCTTACTACATTCCAAGAATGGGAATGTTCAAAATTACCTTAATTTTGGAAGGGTCCACTTGTATTCCTGCAGCATATATAAAATGTTCCAGGACTATACCTTCACTCATCATCATATGGAATTTTTCAGTACCTAGAGATAGGTGAGTCTAATCACAACGTTTTAAAACCTTTTCCAAATTTTTCAGAGCTTCATCGAAATTGCTACCATAAGGTGTAAAATTGTCCATAAAATTTTCCATACAATCAATGACCATTTCATAAAAAAATGCAATGACAACTCGTTGAAATGTAGCCAGTGCAATACATAACCAAAAAGGAAGCACCCTATATGCAAAATTTCCCCAAGGACATGTAAAAGTAGTCTTATATTGGTCCTCATGGGCAATCTGAATCTGGTTATACCTGCTAAAACCATCTAAAAAGGAGAATATTTTTTTACGAGATAAGGTATCCAAGACCTGATCGATAAATGGAAAACAGAAATGGTATTTTTATGTAGCCTTATTTCATCTCTCGATCGTCCACATAGATGCACCATTTTCATTCTTCTTGGGAACAATTACTAATGGGGAAACTCATTCACTGCCTGAAATAGGGTATATAAACCCATCCTTTAAAAGTTTTTGAATTTCCTCCTTCACTATATCTCTCAGATTTGGATTCATTATGCATTGTGCTTGACATATGGGTCTACATCCATTCTTAATATAGATGTGGTGAGTCCACATCTCAGAGGGAATTCCTCTCATGTTTTTGTATTCCCGTGCGAAGGATCCCTTATATTTTTTTGATAATGTAATCAAACACTAGTTCATAGGGTGCAAGGTTGGGATTAATGTTGAGGGTCTTTCCAGGTTCAATCTCTACTGGGATGTTTTTTAAATTCTCAAGTATGGGAACAGTTTCAGCACTCTTAGCTAAGGCTTCTTCGGTAAGTTCTTCTTGTTCAAGTTCGCTCAAGGTGCTATCCAGGATTGATATGCACGTTTGGTAAATGATGTTGGCTCACTGATGAAACTACAAACGATATCATCCTTGGTTTCATTTTTAAAGGTAAAATCCATTCCTATGGCCAACAAGGGTTGAGTATTTTCTTCCTCCAAATCTACCCATAATGGAGTATCAGCATCTGAACTAGGTCCGGTTGGAGGATATAAAGTCAATCTCTTAGTATCAATCCCATTAGATATTTTCATAGACCCTGATCTATAGCTAATATATGCATTTGTTTTTGTCAAGCATGGTATTTCTATAATTAATGGATGTCCCCCCAACTATGATTTAGGCTAGAGGACAAGAGAATCTGTAGGGTATTCCCATGAATCAACAGTAAATACCAAGTCATACAAAATTCCCTTAGGTCTAATGGTGGATCTATCAGCCAAATCTAATACTGTGGGATTTGGTCTGAGGTTGGTGAGTCCCAATTTCTTCACAGCTTCGATATTCATCAAATTTATTGTTTCCCATAATTCTACTAAGACATTAGGAATCTTAGTATACACAATATGTACTGTACCAGTGTTATTTCCAGGATCATCATATTTATCCAATCGAGCCTTTCCCATCACTAAATCAAATAATTTCCCAACCACATGAATAGTAGGAGGATCTTTGGGTTTCCTACCTGATTTATTCACACATGGATCTCTAATAGTTTTAGCATAGATGGGTACATCATGAAGGGCTTCCAACAAAGGAATCTTAACATACATACTTTTTAGTTCACCTAGGAGATTGAAGAAAGGTTTCTCTACTATTTTTTTTTAAGTCCAGTCTCTCAGGATATGGTGGATTTCTTGGAATATGTACAGGGGTGGTTTCAATATGTGTTTCAACAAGTGTTTCAGCCGGTGTTTCAACATATGTTTTAGCATCCTCAATAATGGGGATTGTTGTACCGACTGGGTTCTTAAATTGTTCATTCATTCTTTCTTCGGTCACAAGGCTTGGAACATCCTCAATGACAATAGGTTCTACTATCCTTCTAGATCGTAAATATAATTCATTGCATGGAATGGGAGTAATAGAATAAGATGGCATGTTCAACGTTTCAAATTGTTTCACTGCCTTATTTTTAGGGTTAGTGATACGTTGAGCAAGCAATTGAGGTCGAAGTGGTGCATTAATTGGTGCAGCGTTACTAGGGAGTTGTAGTTGTGGCTGCTGATACTGTAGGTGAGGAGCTTGATTGTGAGGAAACAAATTTCATGGATAAGGATTTCTCCAATCAGGAGACCAAGAGGCTTGTTGGTTTGAGTGTTGTTCCCATGGCATCTAAGGGGCAGGATATTGCATTGTAGGATGAGTAGGTGGATTCCATTGAGTGTTGGGAAAAGAATAGTTTGAAGGAAACTGATTATTCATATTGTTCTAAGAATTGAAATATGTAGGATATGGATTCATACTTGGAGCACAAGGTTTCCAAGGCTTATTTTGTGATATGAAATAAGTTTGATCCACATCCATGGTGGAAACTTGAAGGACTTCCTTGACTCTTGGTAGTGAAGGAAATTCTTTAGTATCATGATCCAAATCGCACAGGATGCATACCTTCACCTTGTCAAGCGGGAATTTGCTCAATTGGTGATTCTTTTTACATTTAGCACAAAATACACGAAGCGCCAAATCTTCTTCTGCTTTCATCTGCTTTTATCTCAAGACATCCAACTATGAGGAAATATAACTCATCATATCTATTTTAAAGCTTTCAATAAGATTACCTATCTTTGTCTGAGTAGACCCTCCACTAGCTGAATTTTGTGCCCTTGTAAGGGCATCTCGATCTCTTGTAGTGGTTCTAGAAGACCCTCTAAAGTATCTTCAACATAGATCCACAACATGATCAAAGGACTCTTTAGAGATGTCCCTCTTTCCTAGTAAATTGAGCATATCAAGGAATTCTTCTTTGACCCCTCGTAATAGAATGATTTTAAGAACATCTCTCCCAATATCAGTATGTCCAAGTCTCTGCACATTATACATGAGTCTTTCTACAAATTCCTGCAAGATTTCATCATCTTTTTGCATCATTTTCAATAATTCCTCTCTTATCCTTAGTCCTGCAATAATACCAGTAATTTTCAATAAATACTTGTTTCATTTGGTCCCATGTTGTGACAGTTTCACCACCCAAAATCATAAATCATTGTAAAGAATTTCCTTTCAAAGTGGCAGGAAATAATTTTAACTTTTGTTCACTAGAGGTATAATCAGAGCTTTGACAGAGGATATCAAATTCAAAAAGAAATTCATCTAGATCTTCAGTGGATTTACCATGGAAATTTGGAATTACTGAAGGTGAGATATTTTTCAGGGGGGGCTCTTCAGTTGTCTGTTAAATGGGGAACTGAAGCATAGAAACTATTTCATCATGTTGATTGTTCCGATTATCCCCCACTCCCTCTTCACGACCACCATTGTTAGCATTGTTTTTGTGCTAAGTAGTTGGGGAGGTATGGAACAATGTTAGAAGGAATAAGATCTGCAAATTTTCATATCATATGACCATGCACTAAGTTATTTATGATGTATGTGGTGTTATTGTCTTTAAAATTCAAACTTTCATCGAAAATTTGATAGCTCCAGGCCTGTTCGCTTGGCCGTCTATCAAAATGTGCAATTTTTGCAAGAAGTATGGCGTTGAAGACTTTTTTATTAAAAGGAAAGTTAATATTTTTTTAAATTTTTTTGGATTTTTAAGCTAAAAAAAATTTGATATTCTTGGAACTTAAAGTTTATTTTAAAAATATATTGGCACAAGGTCAATTTTATTTTTAATAAAATTAATCTCAACATTGAGAACCATATGTATGTTGAGCAAGCATACTCAACACTCAAGGTATATTAATCCAAAGCACCCAAGGTATATTAAGCCAAAGCACCAAAATTGTATGGACCACAAACCTGCCACGTCAACACATAACAAACTAGAGCATTCCATCAAAGTTCAAGAGACAATATTACAGAGATATTCTATAACCTTTCTTTTGTTCCTTGATATACATAGAAGCTACCAGGGTATATGAATAACAAAACTAGTGTTCACTTTATGCATGTGGGACAATTTTTCCATCACAAAAATATGAAAACGACAGTAACAAGTTATGGATTGGAGCATTTGTTTCATGAAAATGTGATGGACCTTCTTTTAGCACCAACTCAACACGTTGGCCGACTGGCATGGTCTCCTTAAACAAGATAATTTACTTTTTCTTGATATTTTACAATATGTTTTCTTAATTCGATGACCTGAGCTAGTAGATACCATGCAACATAAAAAAAAAATCAAGAATGATAGTAAGTCATATCAATTATCAGAAACTCTACATTCAATGATGGATGAGGAAGAAGAGCAGAGAATACTTCTGAACCTAAAAGACTTTCCCTTCCATTCAAAAGTTCATGGAACATTTGTCAAGTTTGCTTCGGATGGTTCAAAGAGGATGGTGAAGAGGTATCAATAGCAACGACAAATGAAATATACCTGAAGCAGTTATTCCTAAAGATTAACATGAACACATGCATGCATCCAATTATCTTGGTTGGAATTACAATTAAAATCAAAACATAATAGAACCGGCAATCAATGGAACAAATAAAACCCAATTTCATCCAATGGCCAAATTAAATTTCACTACATTAACTTGCACGGTGAAAATAAGTTTTCAAATTGGTGGAATAAAGATCCTTGTGGTGAAAATAAAAACACGCGTTAAAGCAGCATAGTTTGACCAAATAGATCAATGGTTCACCCATATTCCACAAATTGAAGGTGTTGTTGTCTCAATTTATTTAAAACTTAGTGAACTTTTATGTGCTGGGAAATTCAAACACGTGTTTACATCATCTTAGTTTGGAAAATTTGATGGACGGTCAAAAATTCATTTCGCCGGCATAAAATGAGCTTGGTTTTTTGTTTTGTGATGCTTCAAAGAAAAACGACCGTGATATGAATTTTATGGAAGAGATGGATATTGAGGAGTTTGAAATTCTCTTCAGAAGAGTGGATCCATATGTCTCTTGCATGGGCAAAGTGATTGAAGAAGCAATATGTTGTTTTCCTTATACCTGATGGATGAGATACATGCCTCTTTCATCTTATTCAACCATTCAAACTTTGATTATTGCTCGTAGAATTTCTAAATGCTGCTGAAGACTATGCACCCACCACATGAGGCCACAATTCAGATAGAATTCCACAAATTCAGCCACTGAAATTGATTAGACAGAGCCACAAAGATAAAGTTTAAGAAGGCAAATTTTCCTGAAAAAATGACTGTTTGAGTCATTAAATTCTGAGACCTATTTTCTCCAAACAGATATTATTTTTGAGAAACTGAGAGAGGTTTTTCTTCATAGAATACCTATCTACAATAAATTCTATTAGTGTTAAAAAATGTGCCATGGATTGAGAGAATCGAAGTGATATTTACAGGGAAATTTTCAGGTTTTCAAATGAATGTTTTAGTCATACGATTCAAAGGGATGTTTCTGCCAACTGGGAATGAATTTTACAAAACTGAGAGAGATTTTTGTTCATCACAAGACAATATTAAAAAAACTACTTCATTTTTTATACAAGTATCACATATTGGGATAATTGAAAGAATATTAAGAGTGTATGTTTCAAGAAATTTGAATTTTACTGTCTGAGTCATCAATTTCAAAATCATATTCTGAGGATCTAGAGGTGAATCAAAGAAAATGAAGACATGGGTTTTGATGAGAAAATGGTCAGTAAAAATAACCTATCTCATATTGCACACATATTTCACCAACAGAGATATGCAGGAGGGGATTTAAGGCCTATTGTTTCAACATACCGCATCATATTTTTGTTTTGTGTAAAACGTGGCAAACATGCCACGTTAGAGTTTGTTAGAAGTTTGCTTTTCAGTTTGTAACTAATTTTGACCCTGAGGTTTGTTTCAGGGTCTAGAAGAACTATAAATATACTCCTATAGAGGGAGAATGAATTGGTTGGTTTTGAATTTGCAAGACTATTGTGTTTATAATATTTTTTGAATTAATACAAGTACAAAGCAGAATGCTAGTTATATGAATGCAAGAATTTTTGTGTGTTTCCAAATTACAGTCTATGATTTTCTTTTCCTTATGTACATGTGCATCCTATTATCTTTTTCATTATGTTTTTCTTCATGTCGTAGACTTAGTGTATAATGGTTAGGAATTCATACTCATATGCTCCTTCAATTGTCTCTGATATCCACCAAACACTTCCTCCAAAACTGGCGTGGAATTCATCTCTGTGGTGCTCTACACTAGTGGATTGTCATCATTCTGCATTTCCCACCAGACCCCAAACATAATGACCATGATAGAAGCACTACCTTTCTCTTGCAAGCGTTTTTCTTTGCAAACTGCTCTATTTTCTTGGGATTTTTGACTCCATAGCCCGATATATCTTTATTTGTTTCCAAACACCAATATTTGATATTCATTTTGTGACATTATTTCTGGCCTTGTTATACATTTGTGAGAGATCCCTCTTTGGAATTGGAGAATCCAGATCCCTTTCCTAAAGTGGTTTTTTTGTTCCCTCATAGTCCTCCTTCCCATAGCCTTGGGTGTGATTCTGAATGCTAACAAACTGGTACCGTTGCTGGGGTCGAAATTCAAGATCATCCCTAAGAAAAAAGACAAATATTATAAGGAGAAAGGGTTTATATGGGAAAACAGAGACTCCTGCATGTGAAAAGGTTGTATCATTTTCCCTGGCGACTCCACTGAAATATTCTAGAAGATGACTCCACTGGGGAGACTGGTGGTCAGAAAGACAGATACAGGGAGAGGTTTCAAATATTCTCTAGATATGAGAGAAATTTTTATATCTAAATTTTGATGGTGAACAATGGTAGGACATCAAGAATTTCATGTATCTTTTCACCTAGAGACTTTATCTGCGAAGAATGCATTCTTCATAATTTTCTATGGAAGCTCCACTATCAAAGGGGGCTGCCAAGTTTGAGGAGTTGATTCAGTTTCTCCACCGTCAAGATGGATTCTCAGGCTGCAAGGTATGCTCCTATGAATTTTGATGTCATTCCTGGTTATCCAAACCAAATAACTCCTATAAATTGGAAAACCATATCTTCCAATATTTTAGGATCAAAAGGTTGATGATGCTGCCATTCATTTGTTTATATTTCATAAACATATACATAAGTTGGGGATTGGATGGCATAAGGACTCTTTAATGAAAATATTCAGGGCTAGTTTAGAAGAAAATGCTAGGTTATGGTATGATGGATTACCATCAGGGAGTTTATCCTCCCTTAAATACTTTCATACAACATTTCATGAACATTTCAAAAGACATTATCCTTCTTTGTTTTTACTTCAAGATTGATGCACACACGATCAAGAGTTCATTGCCAATGTGAAATACTAATACGGTGATGATCAATATTTTGATGAAGAGGTTTTAGAGATCTTACATGAATACTCAGCTCAAAAAGAGAGACAAACCAATTTCCATGATATTCAAGAAAATTCCCAGCAGTTAGTATTGTCTTCCTTGATTGAAGTTGACATAGGACAAAGCTCTGTCTCAAATAGCTATATCTCTCTTCCTGAAACTAATGATAATTTGCATCACTCTTGTCATTCTTTTTGTGACCAAGAAAGAGGTTGGGACTGTCAATCAAATACTCCCTCATATTATTCAACTTCTGTAATTTTCTTACAAGAAGAGGCTTCCCCTTCCCAATCAGAAAATTCCTCTTTGCAACCGCAATCACTTCAAAGTTACAATACTTGTGAGATTGATTACATAGAGAATGATAAGTTTAGAAAACCTCAAGCTTGTAGTCCTCCCTCATGTTCATTTTATGAAATTGCAAGTAAAGAGATATCATATTTTGAAATAATGGTTGAAGGAAGACCTCAACATGTTGATCAAATTCAAATTTCACCTAAAGATTAACATGAATTTATAAAGCCCTCTTTTCTTATAGAAGATTATAAAGCCCAACAATTTGAAAGGATATGGTTTCACTAATTTTTTTTCTGAAGAATTCAATAAGCCTGTCACAATTTCTGTTAGGGAAGAAAATCTCATTGCAATCCAAGATCAAAAGGATGAAAACAAAGTGGACAATAAACATGTTGAAATTGATTGTTTTCCTTTTTGTTTCTCTTCATTTGAGTGTTTAAAAAAGAGACTTAGAGTTTCTGATAAAAAACAGAAATTTGAGATTCTGGATGAATGTATATATATTTTTACTAACACATATGCTCCACTTCTCTGCACACATTATTGACAATATGATTTATATGATTTTGACGTGAGTTGCAAAATGGATTCCTTGTCGAGAATAGTCTTCTGACCTCAGATTCAAAGTATTCTTGAAAGGACAATATTTCATGAATCTCTTTGCTTAAGGCTTGATATCCTTCAAGGTACTCAAAAGGATTAAATCCGAGTGGATTTTCAATCCTCCATCAACATAGGTCACCTCTTCTTCTTAAACTACTCAAAATCAACACCTTTAACTAGAACGAGCCTCATTGCTACAATTTTTTCTTCTTCAATGGATGGTCACAATGTACATGTGTAGGGGACCATGATTTGATACCATTGTAATGTACCTAAGGTATAGAGTAAGAAAGAAAGACTATATTTTTACTTAAATGATTTTAGGCACCTAGAGATTTTTCCAAATTCCCTTCCAAACAAACACATGCCTGTAATAAAATTAGTATTATCTACAAAAAATATCCTACATGTATACAATATATAAATTGGAAAGGATTAGAGTCCATACATTCGACAATGGCACATTATCTTGGTGCATCACACCTAGGTAGACTCCTTTGGCTAAACCAAAGGCTTCAAGGTAATGGCCCGTGGACTTCTATGGAAATCCAATGGATTATAGTGTTGCAATGGATGTATCTATACTTGGTTAAAGTATCTATCTATATTAGGGGAACTAAATTCAACTACAATATTTGGTTTTGCAAGATTGGGTATTTAGGAGAGAATTTCGGTTTTGGGGACTACTCGACTATATGTTTTCTAAGCAGCCTTTTGGTTCATTTTGGAGCAATTTAGTTTCATTATTTTAATATATGAGGGTAGGGTCAAGTATTGTTTTTTCTTATATTTCCAGTGATACCTTCATATTGTAAAATGGATGAGCATAAGTTAGTCCATGACAACCAAAACAAAAACTGGTTGAAATTGCTAGTGCATTGAGCATAGGTGAAAGAATGCATAAAAGAAAGAGTTAGAATTGCATAACCAAAGTCAAGATTGATTTTTATTATAGTGCAAAGGACCCAAATACATAATATATATTTATCAACAATATAAAAACTATAGATATGCACCATACCCGATCCAACACACCAAACTACTCAAAAACACTACCGAAAACCACACTGATAGACTAGAAGGTTAACACTTCTGAAACCGACAATATGAAAGCACATAAAAAATGGAGAAACATAAGCATAGATCCTAAAAATTAAGGACCTGCAAATAACATGGAAAAAAATGTAGTAAACTTAGTGAAAATGAATGAATGTCCTCCTCGATCCCAACTACAATGCTAACAAACACTCCAACTAGTTCTGGTTATACAGGGGCACACCACCCAAGCACAGAGAAGAAATATCTCTCCAATAACATAATAAATTTTAAAAAATATGTGAATAGGATTTATCATCCTCCTTTTATTAACCTCTGCTAGCTTTTTCTCCTTCCTTCTAGAGCTTTCCTTCTTGGAAATTCGAACTATAGGTGGCTTGGATGCTTCTTTGGTAAGTTGAACTAGAATAGGACCCACTTTCCTCCATGAATCACAATCACTAGATAAAATTAGCCTATGTATCTTTCCTGGATCCTTTTGCTTGCTTTATGGCTTTTACTAATCTTTCTTGACCCTTATCTTTTAAAATCAGGAAACTTCTATCCTCTTTGCTTTTATGTTGTTTTTCCTGCTTTTGGATGCTTTATTTCCAATTTTTTTGAGGAAAGCTCACATGATTTGTCCTTATCCTATCTACCCTATTGAGAAACATATGTCATTAATGTAACTCGTAAACTTTTATAATAAATATTAATTATAACAAAATTGTGATCCACCATAATTTATTTAATTACATAAAGTAACTTTGTCCAAAATTTAACTCCCTTATTAATTAATTTAATTTCTCCCCTAGGACCCATCAGAATTGAATGGGTTAGTGTTTTGACCATGGTACTACCAAAATGGAGACATTAAATTCCATTAATTGTAATTGTAGCTCTTTGTCTCCTATATATAGGAAGGAGACATTTTTGTTTGAATCATCTCATCTTGTCTTGTTTTGTGTACCAAGTGCATTGTGTAAATATATTTACCCCTTGAAGAGGCTTGATATTCATATATTTTCTTCATTATTAAGGTGTGTATTACTCTTCTTGGTCTATTTATGATTTTTTCATGCTCTTTCTAGCACTTGGTTGCATAACATTTGGTATTACAGCTTGGATGCTTCCAAAATGAGTCATCTTGGCATTTTCATTATAGTTTTTTTTATAGAATGTTTCAGATAGAGAAACTAAAAGGTGACTTGGAGGACAAACCAAAGAATATGTGATTTGAGTTTCATATCCTGACTCATTATAGGTTCAGATTTATACTCAATGGAAGTTAGGGTTTCTTACTAGTCCAAAAACTACTCTAAAATAGGTGTTATGAGGAAAACTAGTATATATAGAGAATGAAATATCCAAATTGAGTTAGACATATTGCATAATAAATAAGATATACAACAATATATTGGGTATAAATTTCGAAATCAGACTAAAAAAAGTGGACACATGGCATGACATACATTCTCTCTATTGTGAAAAGGCCCAAAATAACAAGTGTTGGGAAAATTGTCACAATTTTTTCCCTGCATCCAAATTCAATGAAACATGTGGAACTAGAAAGAGGACATGTTAGGATACCATAGGTAAATATTTAATACTCATAGGGGCCAAAATTTTAGGGTTCCCTTAGTTAGAAGGTCAGACAACAACTTTGTCTTCAATTCAGGGTTTAAAAAAGGTGCACCATTTTAAATTTGAATAAATTTTAGTAGAGGGATCTATTTGAGGTGAATGCAAGGTGAGATATATATTTATATTGTTCAAAATTACACCAAAAGGAAGTGGAAAAAATAACACTCCACTCAAACTATATGAGGATCCGTCCCTGACCTATGATGAAAGTGAAGACCTATCTTCTCAGGTATCCAAGTTGGAAGATTTGATTAAAGGGTCTGTAAAAATGATTGATTTAGTTAATATGGATAATAAGATGGGACATACGATGGATTAAAGGATGGGACAAATGGAGAAGAAAACAAAGGAAAATATGGGAAGGATTTATAATCTCGTACATAATCTAGAGGAAACTATTACTCAAGGAGAGGAATGGGCCCACTTTAAGGAAGATAAAGATAGTGCCCATGTTAAGCAGCCATCCCTTAATACACATAATATAAAATTATTTCATTATAATAATGTAAGTAATCAAGGAGGTCCCCAAGGGGTATCCAACTCCCCAATATTGACATAATGGATTTTGATGGAAAGGACCAGGTGCCAAATCTACAAAAGGTACCCATTGCATATTTATATTTAGAACCTGAGAATTTTTTGTGGTACCAATAAATTTTTTAATGCAAAAAGAACTCCAATATCTCTTGGTCCATTTTCACAGAAGAATTGACATCATATAATTATTATGTTAAGAGCAATTCCTTCTTTACCCAATTGATAAATCTAAGGGAAAAGGGTCAAGTAACCAAGCACATTCAACAATATCAAAATTTGAGTCTTAGAGTGGAGGGAATACCAGATGATAAATTGTTGGATATATTTATTGGAACATTGAAGGATAAGATCCAACATGAGGTGTTCCTCCTTGAACCAACATCTTTGTGAAGGATTTCATGATGGAAAGAAAGTTTGAATGTAAAACTATGGTGATGGATACTATAAGAACCACCTCCAACACATATAGAGAAAATAATGTTCATTCTTCTAACCCACCTCAAATGTAAACACCTCAGGAACTGGATGAAAGAAAAGAAAAAGGTCTATGCTTTAATTGTGATAGCAGGTATATTAAGGGACATAATCGTGGTGAGGATAAATTATTCTACATAGATTGTTAAATGGAAGAATCAAAAGAAAGGGAACCATATCTAGATAAAGAAATAGAAGAGATTAATCCTAAAGAGATTACTCCCACCGTATCTTGTCATCAATTGGTTGGAATTGGAACTCCTCAAACTCTCAAGCTTGAAGGATATATCAAAAAGAAAAATTGAATAGTGTTGATTGATTATGGTATTACTCATAATTTCATTCATTGTAAATTAGCCATAGTTCTCATTTGATTTGTATATCCAACACCAGAATTTCAAGTAATTATTGCAAATCGAGGAACTATAAATTGCTCAGGGAAATGCCATAATATCAATCTTACTATGGGGTAATATGTATTGAATAGTCCTATTATTTCTATCCCAATGGGTGGTGTTGATTTTGTCTAAGGGGTTCTATGGTCACAATCATTAGGAAGAGTGGCTTTTAATTTTCAAGAACTTTTTATGAAATTCTTGGGAAGGAGAATAATTTGAATTAAGGGGTCTCATAGGGAATCCAAGCAAGGTGATAAGATCTAATGGTAAGAAAAAATTGTTAAAAAAGGACATCAAGGTGTAATTGCACAATTATGCCCACTAGATTTTCAAATATCTAAGCCACCTACTCCCTCGAATCTCCAAAGGTTCATTGATGAGCACTACAAGGTTTGAAGATATTCCAAAATGTCTTCCACCTACTCGAGATTTTGATAATGTTATTCACTTAATTCCAGGAAGTGCTCCTCCTAACATCATACCTTACAGATACCCATATGGCCGAAAAAAGAGTGAATTGAGTGTATGGTTGAAGAAATGTTAGAATATGTCATAATTAGTCCTATCCAATGTTCTTACTCTACATAAATAATAATGGTACACAAGAATGAGGGATCATGGCATATGTGTCCATATTATAGAGAGCTCAACAAGATCACCATTTGATATATGTTTCTCATTCTTGTCATTGATGAATTGGTAGATGAACTACATGGAGTAGTTTAATTCACAAAGTTGGATCCTATTTTAGAGTATCATCATATTAGAATGAAGGAAGAAGACATCCCAAAAATAACATTCAGAACTCATGAAGATCATTATGAATTTTTGGTCATGCATTTTGGCCTTACGAATGCACCTTCCACATTTCAAGTTTTGATGAACTCTATTTTCAAGCCCTTCCTTAGAAATTTTGTGTTGGAATTTGTTATGATATACTAATCTATAGAAAGTCTTGGGAAGAACATGTTCAACATGTTGACAAGGTGCTGCAACTATTAAACGGGAAACATCTATATGCAAAACCTTTAAAATGTTTCTTTTGGGTAAAGGAGGTAGATTATTTAGGTCATATTTTATCTCATGACGATGTCAATGTTTACCCTAACAAAATTAAATCCATGATGGGCAGGAAGATTCCTGGAACCTTGAAGAATCTAGAGGATTCTTAGGTTTGATAGGGTACTACCACAAGTTTCTTCAAAATTATGGAAGATTAGCAACACCTCTAATAGCATTATTGAAGAAGGAATCAATTTTGTGGACTCCAGAGAGAACTCAAGCATTTGAAACACTTAAAGAGGAAATGTGCAGAGATCCTATTTTGACCACACCATACTCACAAAAACCTTCCTTGTGGAATGAGATGCCTCAATAAATGGAATCAGTGTTGCTCTAATGTAGGAAGAATGACCACTTGCTTTCGAAAGTTGACCAATCAAGGGAAAGAACTTACAGAAACCCATTTATGAGAAGGAAATGATGGCAATACTACATGCACTTAAACAATGGTGTCCTTACCTAAAAATTAGTCACTTCAAGGTCAAAACAGATCGTGATAATTTTAAATACTTCTTAGAACAAAGACTATCTTCAAAAGAACAACAAAAATAGAAGATGTTGGGATACGACTTTGAAATAATCTATAAAAGGGGAACCAGAATGTGGTGGCAGATGCACTCTCAAGAAAAGATGAGAATGTTGAGGCATTTACTTTTGCTATTTTGACTATAAAAATCGATTGGGTAGTAGTAGAAAGGGAGTAATGGATGAATTACCTATCAACGTGGACGCTCATTCAAAATCTACAAAAGGATCCTAGTGTATCGTATACTTTTGTGTGGAAAAATGAATCACTATAGTATAAGGTATAAGGATTGGTTATATATATGTAATAACCCCCAACTCAAACAAAATATCCTTTTGGAATTACACAACTCTCCTATAGGTGGGCACTCAGGATTCCTAAAAGCGTACCACATGATCGAGAAGGAATTGTTTTGGCAAGATCCTAAATCTAATGTTTAATGTTTTGTGGTAGGATGTTTGATTTGCTAAAAAATAAGGTTGAAAGAGTAAATACCACGGGTATTTTACAACCATTAGAAATACCTTATCAGTGCTGGGAGGAAGTATCAATGGATTTTATCACAAGTCTACCCAAGTCATAAGGGAAGAATGTTATTATGGTGGTTTTTGATAGACTCACAAAGTATGCACACTTTTGTGCACTCTCTCACCTTTTAATGCAAATGTAGTTGTTGCGGGATTCATGGAAATAGTTCAAAAGTTACATGGAAAACCGAATATTATTATAAGTGATAAAGATCCAATTTTAACTGGAAAATTTGGACTAAATTATTTTCTTGTTTGGGTACCCATTTGGATGATAGTTATTCTTATCCTCCTCAGTCTGATGGGAAAAATGAGATAGATAACAAATGTTTGGAAGTTTTTCTTTGTTGATTTGGATCTGATAAACAAACAAAGTGGGTGAAATGGTTATCTTTGGCAGAATGGTGGTACAATACTTCCTTCCATATGTCAAAAAAAATGTCTCCATTTATGGCACTTTTTGGGTACCATCCTCCACCTATCACATCTCCCTTAAAAGGAAAATCCAAAGGTCAAGTTGTGGAAAACTATCTAGAGCACTAGTAAGAAGCTCTCTATTTATTAAAGGACAACATGACTGTGCCAAAAAACAAGATGAAACAACAAGCAAATCAACATCATAGTGAACAAAGTTTTGAAGAGAAGGATTGGGTCTTGTTGAGGCTGCAACCTTACAAAAATGTGTCCCTAGAGCAATTAAATAAAGAAAATAAATTAGCACCCAAGTACTATGGTCCTTATAAAGTATTGCAAAAGATTAGTAGTATGGATTAAAAATTGGATATCCTTTCATCTTCAAGGGTACCGTCCAGTTTTCCATGTTTATTGATGAAGAAAGTAATAGGATACAAGATCACAATTCAAACTAGCTTGATGGAGATTAATGAAGAAGGAAAATTCATATTGGAACCTGAAAAAATCGCTTAAACAAGGACCAAACAACTACGCATTCGGGTTATTACTGAGTATCTCATTACGTGTAAGAACTTACAAGTTGAATATTCGACATGGGAAGATGATTCCTTAATCCAAAACTAATAAAGCGTTGAGGACAACACTTGTCTGAAGGGGAGGGGCATGTTAATCCCTAAATGTTTCCACATTACCCCATATATTGTGGCTTGTTACATATTATTGATGTTGGCTTGGGTATATTAGTGGTAATTTTCATTATTATTAGTTGTTTTGGCTTGAGTCCATTAGTTGTAATTTTACCTCTTTTTATCCTATATATAGGGGGAGTCTTTTTCATTTGAATCATCTCATCGTGTATCGTCTTGTATTGTGTACTTAGTACATTGTGTAATGATCTTTCCCCCTCGAAGAGGTTTTATATTCATCTCTTTTATTCATTATTAAGGTGTGGATTCTCTTTTTGTTCTATTTATTCTCTTTACATGCTATTTATGGGACTTGGTTGCTTAACAAAAGAAGAAATGGGAACGTTTCATTTGGAAATGGATATTCTGTCAAAATACTTTGAAGAGGTGTAGTTAATATTGGAAGTGAAAATGTAAAAGAAGCAAATATTTTGTTGGTTGAAGATTTGAAGCATAATATCCTTAGTGATAGAAAATGTGTGATCAGGGATACAATCTCACATTTGATTCCTAAAAATGTAAAATCAGAGAAGAAGATTCAGGAATATTGGTTGTGATAGCTACAAGAAAACCAAATAACATATATATCCTAGATCAAGCAAAGAGAAAGAGTATTTAAAACACATAGGAAATATCTAAGGACAACAACAAAGAAAAAAATAATAAGAATATAGAAAATAACAGTGAAATATTGTTGAGCTCCATAAAAGAAGAATGAGTTCATGGGATCATCCCAAAAGGAAAGGAATGTAGATAGGGAGAGTTGCAGCAGGACCAGGAGAAAGAATCGTCCTTTTCCACTGATATCAATGGGGGAGAGAAAGATTAGGAGAATCATGGCATAGGAAGTATGATGGTTTCCATCAATGAAAAAGGGAGATATTGTTGAATAATTTTTTTATTTATTTAAAAATCCAAGAATAAGTGTATATAAATTCAAACTGGACCCATTATGGTGTAGCTATTAAGCATTGACCTCATGGGATGAGATAAGATGTCATTGTTTCCAAATGCCCACTTTGAGTTGTACAGAAATGGAGCAAGTGAATAATCCCATAAAGTTGTGAAGATGTGTCCACATAGCCATGATTATGTGAATTGTGAAGAATACCCTTGATGAATACATGAAGTGGTCAAGAAGACAAGTCAAATCCCATTGAATAAGTAAAGAAAGAAGCCATGAAGGCAAAGACAATGGATTCTCATGAGAATGATTATAAAAATAGAAGGATAATTTTTTCCCATAATGTATCCTAAACGAAATAATATGTTCCATAATCATATAGCCTATTATCAGATCTTTTTGGTGATAGTTCGCATGATTCCTAACTGCTTGTGGTTGAAAATATATGAAGTTTGTTTTGTGAGGGAACATGACCTAATTGGGCAAGAATTTTCTTACGGATGACCTAACATGAATGTAGTTAAAAAGGTGTCTCATTAGTATAAATATAACTTAAAAATGGTGCATTTTACATCATCCATTCAAGTGATAGCATTTCAAGTGCGAAAAAAAGAAGAAGATGTGCTAGAAGATGTTAACGGGTGCAACATAAGTATATGGAGTCTATAATTGAAGAAGAAGATGTGATATATCTTGGAGAATATATGTGATCTAGTGTTTCTTATGGACTAGGGTTTATCTTATGATATTGGTGCATGGGATAGGGTTTCTATATGTTGACAATGTGGAAATTGAACCCAGGTGTTAGTACAATTACACTCACAAAAATTTCCAATTACACATGAAAATTACTCACAAAGGAGACTGAATATGGAGCAGAACACTAATATGTATTGAATAAGTGTACAATATCCAACCCTATGAAGTCATAGGCTGGCACAATAAATAATTACATGGTAGATTCGAATGCATAAGGATTCCATTCGAATTTGGTCAAAAGCAGCCTTACTAAATCTAAGCAAATTCCCTATAGGTGCATAAAGCAGTTTCCAAATCTGTCTAGGAGCTCACAAATTGGCAAAATAAATTAGGCAAGCTAATAGATGATGGAAGGAAAACTCATACATGATTTTATTAGGATAAAAGAGTGGACGATGATGTGGACAAAAAACAAGTTAACTTCACCTAGTCAAACTTTCCCAATTGCCTAAAAACTCAAAAAAAGTAGGCAATAAAGCAGAAAAAGCAGACATGCACTAGGAAGGCCGGGAATAAATTATATTTGATTCCAAGTGGTTTCCCAAGCACTCCATGACTCAAATTTATCAATTTTGACCACTTTGGATGTGTGGAGGACAACTTGCATAAGGTGGAATATGGAAACTAGGCAAATAAGACAAAAGTTGGATTAATTAATGTCTAAGGTGATTAACTATGGGTTGATTATTCTAACACCCCCCCTTAAGCCTGACTTATGAGTAAAATATCAGAAAATTATAGGGCCTATCAACAAGGCTTAGTCACCCTTTACATACTGCATGTCTATTTAACCAAGGAAAGAGGCAAAAACCCAGTGGGAAAAATCCTCCCTTAAACATGGACAGTAAAACAAAATTTGGAAATAGTGTCATCACTCATGCTTCATAGCATGATCAGAAATCGCCATCAGTGATTTTAGATTGCTGAATTTCTTCTCACAAAAAACTTTGGTGAAGATATCTGCTACTTGTTCTGAAGATGAACAGAACAGTAGGTGAATAGTGCCATCATGCACAAGCTATCTGATGTAGTGCATATGGATCTCAATGTGTTTGGTTCTCTGTTTCTGAACTGGATCATTGCAGATTTGAATGGTACTCTGATTATCACAATAGATAGTAGTTGAGTATTCTGATTCGAAGCCATACTCACCAAGTAACCCCTGCAACCATAAACATTGAGTTGCTGCATTTACAACTCCTTTGTACTCTGCTTCTGTAGATGAGAGTGCAATGGCACTCTGTTTCTTGCTTGACCAGCTAATTGGTCCTTCAATATGCATGAACACATATATTGATGTTGAATTTCGATCTGTGTTGTCACCTTCCCAATCACTGTCAGTAAACCCAATCAAATCAAGATCAGATTTAGCTTTGTAGAAGATCCCATGAGTCCTTGTTTTCTGAACAAAGTTAAGGATCCTTTTGGTTGCTCTCCAATGGATCTCATGAGGCTGATCCATGTATCTTGAAGCCACACTTACTGCATAAGAAATATCAGGTCGATTATGTGTAAGATACAGCAAACATCCAATCAATTGCCTATACAATGTATTGTTTACCATAGGTGAAGAATCAGCTTCTTCAAGCTTAACTCCTGAAAGGAAAGGAGTCTTTCTTGGTTTGCAATCCTTCATGTTGAATTTGTTCAGAAAATACAAGGCATACTTGGACTGATGTACTTTGATTCCATCTTTGGTTTGAGCAATCTCAAGCCCCAAGAATTGGCTCAATAAGCCCAAATCAGTCATTGAGAAGGCATGGTTCATTGCATCCTTCAAGGAGGCAATTTCATCCTTTGAGCTTCCTGTAATGAGAAGGTCATCAACATACAAAAAAATGATCATTAATGAACCATGAATCAGATTCAAATATACATTTGGATCGGACTTGCATCGAACAAAATTCAGTGATAGCAGAAAGCTATCAATCTTGGCATACCACGCCCTGCGGGCTTGCTTAAGCCCATACAATGACTTCTTTAGCCTGCACACAAGATATGGATTAGTAGAAAATCCTTGAGGCTTCTACATGCAAATATATTCAGTGAGATCTCCATTCAAGAAAGCACACTTCACATCCATGTGATGTACCTCCCACTACTTTGAAGCTGCAATGGCTAAGGCTAGCCTGATAGAGTCCATCTTTGCCACTGGTGAAAAGGTCTCATTGTAGTCTATGCCATGTGCCTATGAGTAGCCCTTGGCTACCAATATGGAATTGTATTTCAAAGGTGAACCATCAGCAGAAAAATTGGTTTTATAAACCCACTTACACTGAACTAGCTTCCTCTCTGGGGGAAGATCAACCAGCTCCCAAGTGTTGTTCTTCTGGAGTGAGATGAAATCTTCTTTCATGGATGTTTGCCATATTGGAGCATTTTATGCATATTCATATGTCTATGGGTCTGATTCAACTATCAGATAGCATTTCTCTGCAAACATAGGATCTTTCATGCACAGAGCACTCTCAAACTGAGATCTAGTCCTCCTAGGATCATTAGGATTTCCAGCTAGTTCTCCAGCTGCATGAATGGTCTTTGCTGCCCATTTTGGTCTTGTAGGATTGTTAGGATCTGCAATTAAATCATCATTATCAGAAATATCAGAATCAGCAAGTTCAACTATCTCTTAACTTACATTCAAAGGTTCTGGTGGTGAAGAGGATTCTCCAACTTCCACTGCTGCTAGGGGCTCTTCTTGGAACTGAACACACCTTTCAATGAAGGCTTTGTTTGTGCTCAAATTGATCAACTTGTACCCTTTTGAATATTCAGAGTACCCAACAAAGAGACACTTTTGGCTTTGGGGCTGCAAATCCTTCCTCTTTTCTGTTGGAATTCTAGCCCAAGCCCTTGAGCCAAAAATCTTGAAATGGGTCAGATCTGGCTTGTGCCCACTCCATGCTTCAAAAGGAGTCATACCATCAAGATTTTTATGAGGCACCCTATTCTGGATATAGGCTGCACTATTGAAGAGGCCATAAACTTCATACTTGTGTTTCAGGAAGTAAACCCAGCAACACCTGGAAAAGTCATTTATGAATGTCAATGCATATTTGGATTGACTCATTGACGTATGAGGAAATGGGCCAGAAACATCACCGTGGATCAACTCAAGAGGTGCATAGGTTCTCTCATGACTATCTTTCTCAAATTTATGCTCTGGGTGTTTTCCTAGAATGCAACCTTGATAGACTCCTTTGGAAAACTTAATCTTTGGTAACCCTATGACCATTTATTTTTCACTAAGATCCGAAAGATACTTGTAATTAAGGTGGCCAAATATTTCATGCCAAATCTTGCTTGCCTCATTAGCATGAATCAAAAGAGCAAAGGGGTTTGAGCAGGGTAGGAAGTGTGAGAACATGTATACCTTCGAAGTGTGATTTGCAACTCCTTTTGCAATGACTTTACCGCTTGAGATCTCTGTGATCTCAACTTCATCAAGGGAGAATATGACCTTATTTTGAGACCCTATGTGGGTCATATGATACACTGATAAGAGGTTAGAGGCAAGACCTGGAACATAAAATACATTTCTAAACTTACCATGGTCAATATCAATCCTCCCTTTGCCCAAAATTTCAGTGAGAGAGTCATCTCCCAGTACAATTGGTGGACCTTTCGACATGTCAAGTGAGGTGAATGTCTCCTTGGTAAAAACCATATGTATTAAAGTTCCAGAATCAATGATGAAACTAGGTGAGCTTGATGTACCAGCAACCAATGCATGAACTCTCTCTCTGTCTTATGAATTTGATCCTCCTTCCCTCTTCTTTGAGCTGTCTGGAAGGGAGATGCCATTCTTCTCTAGGAGTTGGGTCAGCATGTCTATTTGCTTCTTCATGTAGGAGCTTTCAGAATTATTTCCCTTACTACAGTATGCACACTTGCTGATATCTCCTTTGTTCTTCTTCTTCTGGGGGTTCTTCTTGGAACCTTGAGGCTCCTCTGGAGACTTGTTCTTGTCTCTCTTTTGCTCAGGTGGCTTCTTAGCTTTCTTCTTGATTTTTTAATCCACCCTTGAATCTATAGCAACCAGAGCTTGGTCTTTGGAAGGTTTGATGCTTCCCATCATCACCAATTTATCTTGTTCTTGTGTGAGAGATTTCGTGAAATATGCAAGGCTAGGCATTTTCCAGGCTCGAGCTGTCAACTTTGTGGCATGGAAGGTCGATAAAAACACTAAATAGTCAGGGCCAAGCTTCAAGAGTATGGCCAAAACTAGTTTCTCATTCGTCTTTTCGATCCCACATTGTTTTAGCTGCAAAACAAGGGATTTGAACTTGGAAAAATAGAGTTGCAGGGATTCAAAGTTATTGGGACTCAGGGAGATCAATTCATTTTCAATTTGATGTCCCCTCATCTCATCTGTCTTACCAAAAATATCAACAAGCTTCTCCCATACTCATTTGGTGATGTTAATCCATCAAGATGGAAAAGGAGGTCTCTGGATATGCTCAGACACAGGAGACCATAGGCCTCATCCCTCCTGTTGTGCCATTTAATATTCTCTGCAGCTGCATTGGGCCCTGCTTCTATTGCCATAGTCACTCTGTAGATGCCTTTCTCTCTCAACAGTATCTCCATCTCTGCTTTCCATTCAAAGAAGTTAAATGGAGTTAAGATGATCTTCTAAGATTGATCCATAGCTCAAAAATTGTCCCTTCAGTCAGCAGAATGCTCTCAGTCAATGATGTCAAACTTGCAATAACAAATTGGAAGGAGAGAAATCAATCTACAAAGGCTCTGATACCATGTGGAAATTGAACCCGGGTGTTAGAACAATTACACTCACAAAAATTGCCAATTACACATGCAAATTACTCACAAAGGAGACTGAATATGGAGCAGAACACTAATCTGTATTGAGTAAGTGTACAATATCCAACCCTGTGAAGTCATAGGCTACCAAAATAAATAATTACATGAGAGATTCGAATGCATAAGGATGCCATTCGAATTTGGTCAAAAGCAGGCTTACTAAATCTAAGCAAATCCCCCATATGTGCATAAAGCAGTTTCCAAATCTGTCTAGGAGCTAACGAATTGGAAAAATCAATTAGGAAAGCTAATAGATGATGGAAGGACAACTCATACATGCTTTTATTATGAGAAAAGAGTGGAGGATGATGAGGACAAAAAACAAGTTAACTTCACCTAGTCAAACTTTCCCAATTGCCTTAAAACTTAGAAAAAGCAGGCAATAAAGCAGAAAAAGTAGACATGCACTAGGAAGGCCAGGAATAAAGAAGATTTGATTCCAAGTGGTTTCCCAAATGCTCCATGACTCAAATTTAGCAAGTTTGACCACTTTGTATGTGTGGAGGACAGCTTGCATAAGGTGGAATATGGAAACTAGGCAAATAAGATAAAAATTGGATTAATTAATGTCTAAGGTGATTAACTATGGGTTGATTATTCTAACAGAGAAAAGTTGGTAAAGGCATGAAAAAGGGTTCCTCTCTTGGAATGACCTAAGGTTTGAATATGATGATGTTGAAGGATTGAGAGAGCAAAGGAAGATGAAGTTTAAGAATGATTGTTTCTAGATAGTGAAAATGATGGTGATAGTGACGATGACATTGGAATATTGATACTCTTACTCATATTGGGTTGGAAGGGTGGTGCTAGGGAAGGTTGAAGCCTATGATCTCAAGGGGTTTTAGCCTCCTTATAGTGGGTTCTACATAATATTGGAAGTGGGTTCTTCCTTCCAGTTAGATATAGTAAATCTAGGGGGTTTTATCCTCCTTTTATTTGGTGCTCATAAATTGGAAGTTAGTAATTCCTATGAATGTAATCTTGTTATAATATAAGAAAAAAACTATGTAGTTGTTTCCACGTAAAAAATCTTGTGCAATGTGGAATATTTATCTGATGGTGAATGGAATTTTTAATGGTTAATTTTTAAATGTTGTGCTTACATATTTTTAAGTGGTAAAAATTACTCAATACTAATCCACCTCCCCCTCTTAGTTGTTAGGATGCCATCACTAGGAAAACAATCAGTTAAATAACAAACAAAAAAGGATAAGCATTCATCACACTAGTCTCATTAATCAATTTACAATATATACATGAGAATAGACCTTGGGTTCATCTTCCCAAGCATTCTCTTATACTTCCCAGTGAATATTCACTAACCTTGATGAATTAGGTTCCAATAACACCCTCCCCCCCTTAATACAAATGACTGTAAATGATTCCAAGAAAAGAGAGATGAATAACTGGAAGTAGATAGATACCACTATTGAAAATTTCCAACTTAACATTATGAATTTTCCAAGTAAGTTATCAGAAGCTAACATCTCCTGCAAAATACAAATGCTCTCTAAAGTGGTAATTTTGGTTTACCACAAACCAAAAGGGATAGCAGAAGATGAAGTCTTCAATGAAGTGGGTGGTTTAAGGTTGACCACAAAATCTCGATCTCATTAGTTGTAAAATCATGAACCATGAAGGTGGTTTAAGGATGACCACAAACTATGGAACTTGGCTCAAAGGCTTAGAGGTTCCTGGAACATTCCAAAAAGATAGAAGAAGTTGTTTGTATTCTACTGAATGAGTGGTTTTAGGTTGACCACAAACTATGGAACTTGGCTCGAAGGATCAGAGGTTCTTGAAAAATTCCAAAATGCTAGTAGAATCTTGTGCAATATTCTACTAAATGGATAGTCATGGCTCTATTGTGTATCTAGCTATAAATCTGGTGCAGGATTTATTTTTCTATCTTTCTTGTTTCTAACTGTTTATAATCCCCCATACCAGGAACAACATGAGGAGTCGAAAGTATCATGGTGGTTATGAGTGTCAAAACTATTAGTTTTTCTATATCGTATTAGCTTGATTAGGATCTTTGTGTAAAAGAATAACAAGTACAACTAGATGCATAAGATATAAGATATAAGAGATACATAAGACACAAATATTTTCACTGAGGAACCCATAAAGGATAAATCCTCACAAAATTCCTCATAATAGTAATATGATCAAAAGCAGTAATAAGAAGTAATCATTAGCTATCTATCTCTCCTCCATTTTTTTCTCTTTCTCTCTCATGCAAACTTGAGAGTGTGAGGTGTGAGTAAATGAGGGAGAGAGCCTCCATATTTATACATTTCAAGAGACTAACCAAGCATAATACCAGGATCCACTTGTCTTCCCTAACAGGGATGAATTCTCCCAGAGAGACTCCAAATACACATTACATGATGTTACACTGGGGACTATTTCCCGACTTACAATGGAGGTTTACCTCAAGGTATAGACACAATTAAGACATCTTGCAACAAGGTAAAAACATATCCAATAGGTTTATAACAACATAAAATGATAATATACATCAAAATATCTTCTGAAGCTACAAATACATCAACAATCCCTCTTAACTAGGAAGGTATTCTCTCTCTTCATAGTCATCAACACGCCTGGCCAAGTCTTCATCACGGAGTCATAGAGTCATCATCATGGTTGATTCCATCATCATATTATTATTGATCATTCAAGAATATTATCTGTTATCGAAAGTTTTTACATAGCCATCCCTTTTTCATGTTGGATGTAGGACTAGTCCTCAACCAAGTCTTCATCACATCTTGAGAAATCTATCACGTATAAACTATCCAGACCCTTCTTTACATTACGACAACAATAACCTATGTCTTCTACCTTCATCTCATCATATCTAGGTCATATCTTTTGTCTTGCATACAACAAAACAAAAAACACACACAGAGCATCAATGATTAACCTTTGTTCTATTAGAGAACCACCTAGGTGCACCTCACATGCTTTGTGACCTTATCATCGAAGCATGGGAACACACACACACACATATGTAAGGACTGATTATGACCAAAAAACCTGGTGCATCAGGACTTCTATGTTCTAGGTCAACCTTAAGGACTTATTACATTTGAACAACCTACATCCATGATATTTTCTGTTCAAACAACCTTCTGGGCATACTACATCTGAGTACGTTCTAGGCCTCCTTTTTACACTCAGAAAAACCATAGGAATTATTACATATTAATCACTTATGTACCATGCTAGGGCTAATATTTACATTTGGATAACCTATCTCAGGATTGATTACATCCAAGGATAACCTACAAGCTTCTCCAAGATTGATTACATCCAAGGACAACCTACAAGACTGATTATGTCTAAGCATCCTGATTCACTAGGATTTTTCCTGCTCGCAAAACATGTCTCATTTCTCATGTGTGATATTATGCTTCCATAACATATTAGGACTGATTAGATCCAAGGATAACCTACGAGCTTCGTAAGGACATATTACATCCAAGGAAAACCTACAGGACCGATTACACCTGAGCAACCTATGAACTTTACCAATATTTTATGCTCATAAAACCTGTCTTTATAGCTATGCTAGAACATATCACTCCCTCTTTCGAGTGATTTCAATCTAGATCACACCAATTCTTTCTCTGAAGTACTCGAAATTCACTCTCGCAATAGGCTTGGTCAACACATTGACTATCTTCTTATCCATTGCCATGTATTGGACCTTCACTGCTCCTCTCTGCACCATATCCCTAATATAGTGGAACATGATATTGATGTGCCTCAACTTGTCATGGAACACAAGATTTTTCGGCATCTTCACACAACTTTGATTGTCACAGAAGATGCAAGTCACATCCAACTAGACATCAAACAAGTCAGGTAGTAGCTTTCAAATTCACACTTCCCTGCAACTAGACAAGCAAGCAACAACATACTATGCCTCGGCTATACTTAGCACCACACATGATTTCTTCCTATTGAACCAGGAGATAATGCCATATCCCAAACTAAAGCAACAACCTGAGGTTCTCTTCCTGTCAGTGGCACTACTGACCCAATCTAAATAAACATAACTATGCAGGTTAATCTTTCGATTCACATCATATTTGATCCCATAATCCACTGTACCTTTTAGGTACCGTAGTATATGCTTTGGAGTTATCAGGTGAACATGTCCCAGATCCGTTAGGAATTGGATCAGGGTGTTCACCACAAAGCATATCTCTGGTCTCATATTCGTTAAATAAATCAATGAGCCAATCATCCGACGATACATTGTGGCATCAACCGTCTCAGATGAAGCATCACTCAAAATCTTTAAGTTAGATTCCATACGTGTGGCCATTTCCTTGCAGTACAGCATTCTGAATCTCTTCAGAATCTCCACTGCATATTTTCCTTGACCAAGGAATATCCCATCTGCACTCTTCCACACCTACATGCCTAAGAAGTAGTGTATCATACGTAGGCCTTTCATCTTGAACATTGTAGCAAGTCTCCTCTTTGCATATTTAATGAGTTCCTCTTCACTTGTTAGAAAAAATTCATTGATATATAGCGGGAGTACCATTGGTATTCCATCTTCAACCTTGAATTAAATGTTTGAATCCACTTTGTGGTTATGTTATTTGCTTCTGCAATTTTGATATCTCGAACTCTCGTCTCTTCAGGTTCCTTGACCTCCTGACTAGGTGTCCTCCTAGATATGAAGCATGTTGAGTCTTCATCAAAGGTTACATCTCTACTGATATCGATCTTCTTGAATCCTAGGAAGTATATACGGTAGGAATTTGATGTATCAATGTATCCTATGAATTTTCCCTTCTTCCCAGAAGGATCAAGCTTGGTCCTTTTCTCCTTTGGGATATGTATGTACACTAGGAAGCCAAATATTCTCAGGTGGCTAAATTCTGGTTTCTCTCCTAAGAAATCCTCTTCATGATTATTATTATCAACTACTCAATGATGACTATGGTTTTGCACATACAGAGATTCTCTTGATGCCTCTGCTTAAAGGTGCATAGGAAGATCTTGGTCATGCATCATAGCTTTTTTTGCCTCCATGATGTTTTGGTTCTTTCGTTCTGTAACCCCATCCTGTTGAGGATTGTATGGAGTGCTCAACTCCCTCTTAATCATGGACTCTCTTCCGATTTCCTTGAATTTTTCCAAAGTGAACTCTCCACCATTATCTAACCATAGAGTCTTGGTCTTCCTATTGGTTTGGTTCTTGAGCAAGGATTTATATTCCTTGAACTTATTGAAAACTTCACTTTTCCCTTTCAATAAATATATCCAAGTATTACGTTTGAAATCATCTATAAAGGAAACATAGTACACATACCTGCTTAATGAACAAGAGGACATGGGTCCACATACATTCGAGTGTACTATCTCCAGTATTCCTTTAACCTTGCTCTCACTATTGGGAAATATCTTCTTCGCATTCTTTCCTCGTGCACATCCTTTGAAAACTCCTTCATGCTTTTCCTAGATATCTGGAAGTCCCGAGACAGCTTTGATTTCCATCAGTAGTGCTATGTAGTTCACATGTGCAAGCCTTATGTGTCATATTTCACTTGGTTTAATCGACTCATGAATGAGCTCTTATTCAGGTTGTCCATTTAGCTTGTACAAGCCTTCGTCTTCTTCTCCAATCATTTTTGCATCCTCTATTGTCTTTCCTTTGTGCCACATCAGAACTTGGCCATTAACAAAAGAAACACTAGTCCCTTTTACATATAGTGCAGAAATGGAGAGAAGATTCTTCTTCAATCCCAGAAAATATTGCACATCCTTCATCTTTAAAATTTCCCGGAGTCAAGCTTGTATGAAGCTTCTACACTCCCTTTTATGGGGTATTGATAATCATCCCCAAGTTTCACCTTGTGAGGTGACTCATGTTCAAACATATTAATGAATGATTCATTGTATCTCGTCATATGTTTAGAAGCTCCATTATCCACAAGCCAATCATTTCTTTAGTGTGAGATAGTGTCAGTAAGTGTTCATATTATCACATACTCTTCATCCGAATCATCCTTCTCTCGTCTGAATAATTTTTTTGTTGGTTCATCATCTTCGGCAATATGAACATGGTGTCTCCTTTTCCTGATGGGACAATCTCTTGAAAGTGTCCCTTTTCATCATAAGTATAGCATCAAACATTTGAAGTAACTCTTTTAACACATATTTCATTAAATTTGGAAATATTCTATTACAAGGACTTCATCCACATTGAGTTTTTTTGGAAATCTCTAAATACATATTCTATTAAATCTAGAAAAATCAACTCAAAGAACTATTCCATTAAATTTGGAATAATTAATCCAATGAACTACTTTATCAATTAATATTTTTTATTTATTTCAAGTAAAACGTTAGTATTCAACTATTCAAAAGGAAATATTACATCTCAATTAGAACTAGAGGAAATATTACATCTCAATTACAACTAGATGGGTTAGATCTAAAATTTAGAACTTTTGCTAGATTGAGTTCTTTCAAAATGAGGAAAGTCGTAGCCTTTGAATACTACATAATTTATATTAATATTATTTATAGGTTGTATTAGATGTTAAGTTGAGTAAATTATTTTATGACATAATATCAACATTGTATTTGTTACTACAACAATTATAAACATTGTCATAGTAATTATTTTTGTCTTTGTTATGTATGTTGTTTTATTTTTGGAAATTGGCACCACTTATAATCAAAATGAAAAAATATGTTATGACTTTAAAGTCTAAGTTTTACCCTCGTAATGCTTAAAGTAAATTATGGATTTAGAAACATAATTTATTATTGTTGTTGTTGGCAGTGGTAGTGTATTAGAAACTAAGTTGATGAATGCTTACTTTATGAATAATAGATTAACTTGAGAAATTTCTTACCTATAAATTTATTTAATGATATTGATGTTAGTGAAGCCTCCCTTATTTATTAATATTAATTATTTTAATAATCAAAATCAATTATGAACTAGAATAGCATTAGCACAATACAATTTGATTTTTTTCATATAGAAGAGGAAAGGGGAAAAACCAACTAAACTAATTATTGCAAGTGTTCGTTATTTATTTATGAAGCATTTGAACAATGTGTTTAATTGAAAAGAGAATACTTATAATGAAAATATAGATATCTTACAATATTTATATTATCATTAAGATTGTATATCATATATTAATTTATGTTAGGGCACGGAGGAATCGAACCACCATCGTCCTACTTGTAATGTAGGTGCTCTTCCATTGAGCTAGCACCCTTTACAACATGAGGGGAGAGGGAATATGTGAACACCTATATTACACATTTATAATCCTCCGTGATAGATCAAAATGATGACAATCTTAAACTTTGATTCTTTCAAAATGATGAAATTCTTAGACTTTGATTCCTTACATAATTTCTATTAATATTATATATAGTTTGTATTAAATGGTAAGTTGATTAAGTTTATGTAATGACATCAATATTGTATATATTACTATGATTAAGAAATTGAATTATAATTTGATATGGTAACTAGTACATTGTTGGTGTTGAGTTCCTATACTAGTAGAAGGTTGGCACAATTTTAGAATGGCCCATTTAAAAACTATTTAATGACATAATACAAATGTGTTTGTTACTATAACAATTTTAATTCTCGACATAACAAGTAATATTGTAAGTGTTGAGTATCATGTTGTAATATATTAGAAGGTTGGAACATTTTACAAGTGACAAGAAAAACTATTATATATTAAGTGTTACTATGCTAATTTTATTTTTTTAACGATAAAAAAAAATTATGCATTAGAATAGAAAATATAATTTATTTATATTACTATTATTTATATTTTCTAATAAAAGTTAAGTTGAGCAATGATTATATCATGAAAATAGATTGTAAAAGAATTTTTTACATCTTATTATTAAAGTTATTTAATGACATTAATAATCAATGTTTCTTGACATTATTATCTTGGAATTTCATTTAATTGAAATTATGTTAACTAATGTGTCTAGGCTGAGTTACCATAGTAAGTCTAAGCCTTTTTTGAGTATGATGTTTTATTTTTGGAAGTTGGCACCACTTGATAGTGGACAAGAGAAAATCTTTTATGACTTAAAGTAAAATAGGTTTTATCTTAGTAATGATTAAAATAAATTATGAATTAGAATAGATACATGATTTATTATTATTATTGTTGGTGGTGGAGGTGTATTAAAAACTAAGTTAATCAATGTTGATTTTATGAATAACATATTTATGTGAGAAATTTTACCTATAAATGTATTTAATGATATACTTTGATTATCATTAATATTTATATTTACGTATTAAAACAAGTTGCCAATATTTGACTAGTCAATTATTAATAATTTGTAGAAAAAAATTCTTACATAACATAAAGTTATTTAACAACAAATTAATATTGTGTTGTGAATATTATTAACTTATGTAGTATTGACATTAAATGTTAATACTTGGCTATTGATTTTCGGGATTAAGCTATGTGAAAGCTTTTCAAACCATAATGAATTTTACATTGTTCCCCCGAAGATCATGCGTGAAGTGCCCACTTAAAATGTTGGTTTGAAAAACTCACTGACAACTTAATCCAGAAAATCATTCACAATGATGACAAACTGTGAAAGCCTACACTCTAAAAATGTAACTACTGTCTTTATTGAGTATAAAATATTGCACTAATACAAAGTTCATGCCACTTTAAAGTCTACAAAAGAAAATATAATATTAATTAGAAATCAATAGAGTAGAACAATTAGATTTATATCAATTATAATAATAAATAATAGGGAAAAGTCACTTCAAACCTTATTGCAAGTGCCTTACATTATTCACAAAGGAAGTCTAGAAGATGTTTTAAGGTTCATTATTGAATACGATTATGCACATTTGATATAGTGCCATGTTGAGTTTATGTAAAAACCAAATTGAAAAGTTAAAAATTGAATGTTGTTATCTAATTCACATAAAGTACCATCACTTGAATTAACATAGAAGTTGAACCAAAATTTTCATATTAGTAAATAACATAAAATTCCTCAAAAAAAGGCTTGAAGAGAATATTTGATATACAACAAACATTGAAAAGTGCTTCTTCTTGTACATTAATAACTCGTTCAAAGAGAAAATTACATTCATGAATCATCTCCACCTAATATCCTTATATTCAATCAAGCAACTCAATTAAAAATTGTACACCACATTTATTTATCATGTTCTTGATGCAATCTTCTTTCTTTTGCATCCATGCCCAAACTATGGTATTAATTGGAATAGATCCAAGTCATGTGTCATCAAGGTTTGATACCCAATATTGTTCTAAAATTTTCCCTTGTATTTCCCTGAACTAGGCTTCCATCAATCAACCTTTTCATGAAGAGTCTCACTTTCATCATTCTGGAAGATATATGAGGTGGTTTTTGTCATCCAAATCATCTCTCCTTCATCATCATCTCATTATCTAACTAGCAACATATTTCCTTTCTCAAATTCGATCATAGGATTGAATCTTGGCTTTAGCTTGTTGCACTTGGGTCCAACATATACCAGTTCATCTGTCACATTATCAAAATCTCCATCCACAATACTTATATTCCATGCAGTGCATTATGATCAGCATTAAATCTCACATGGATTAAATTGTCTTTATAATGCAATGTATTTGATGATAACGTCTAACATGAATTAAAGCTAACATGATGTTACTACTTAATGATTGATTTTCTTGATTAAGTTATGTGAAATCTTTTCATTCCACAATGAGTTTTTCATGGTTCCCGTAACAAGCATGGGTGGAGTGTCCACTCAAAAAATTGGTCTGAAAAATGTTCACACAATTTAATCCAGAAAATCAATCACAATGATGACAAACTGATAAAACCTACACACTCAAAATGTTAGTACTGTATTTATTGAGTATAAGTTAATATACTAGTACAAAGTTGGCACCACTTTAAAGTCTACACGAGAAAATATAGTTATGAATGTGAATGCAACATATTAGTACAATTAAATTTACATCAACTATAATAATGAATAATAGGGAAAACTCACTTCAAACCTTATTGCAAGTTCCTTACATTTACTCACAAAGCAAGTCTATAAGATGTTTTTAGGTGCATTCGCATAAAGTATCATCACATGAATTAACATGAAGTTGAACCAAAATTTTCATATATGTAGCAAATAATATAAAATTCCTCAAAAGGTAGCTTGAAGAGAAAATTTGATATACTACAAACATTGACATATTTTTCTTCATGCATATTAATTAGTCATTCAAAAAGAAAAATTACATTCATTAATCATCTCCACCTAATCTCCTTATATTTTCTCAAGCAGATCAAGTACAGCTTGAGGATGAAGATTTCCATAGTTAATCATAATGACAAAGAGAGTTTATGGAATTAAATTGTGTATTGAAACATCCCTACATTTCGAGTGGACACTCCACCAATCATCAGGGGAACAAAATGAAAAGCTCAAAGTGGTATTGAAGAGAGTGAGAAAAAGCTAATAATAAATATGGTAACGGTTTTGTACATGCATTAATGAATATAATTATGCAGATTTGATATAGTGACATGTTTTGTTGATCTAAAAGACAAATTGAAAAGTTAAAATTTGAATGGTGTTAGCTGGTTTGCATAAAGTATCATCACATGAATTAACATTGAACTTGAAGTGAAATTTTCATATATGCAATAAATAATATAAAATTCCTCAAAAGGTAGCTTGAAGAGTATTTATTATACTACAAACATTGAAAAATGTTTCTTCATGTATACTAAAATTCATTCAAAAAGCAAAATTACATTCATGAATCATGTCCACCTAATCTCCTTATATCCGCTCAAGCAGATCAAGTACAGCTTGTACACCACATTTATTTATCTTGGTCTTCCTGCAATCTTCTTCTTTGGCATCCATTCCCAAACTATGGTATTAATTGGAATAGATCCAAGTTCTGTTTCATCAGGATTTGGTACCCAAAATTGTTCTAAAATATTTTCCTTGTATTTCCCTAAACTAGGTTGCCACCAATCAATATTTACATGAAGGGTCTCGCTGTCATCATCCTAGAAGATATCTGAGGTGGATTTTTCCATCCAAATCATTTCTCCTTCATCCTCATTTCCTGATCTAACAAGAAACAACTTCCTTTTCTCTACATCAATTCTAGGATCGAATGTTGGCTTTGGCTTGTTGCACTTGGGTCCAACATATATCGGTTCATCTGTCACATAATCGAAATCTACATCCATAATACTTGATATTGCATGGAGTGCATTACCATCAATGTTAACATTTTTCCTCGTCTTGGGCCAAAAATCATTAGAAGAAGAATCACTTTCATCCAAGGGTGTATGGTCATTATAGATTCCATCTAATGCATCAAGAACTCTTTTCCAAAAATCTAGTTCTTTATTCCATTCCTCTATAACAATTGGTGAATTCTCATTGCTAATAGTCTCTTTCCACATTTTTATGTATGATGGTATTCCTTCCTTTAGTTTTTTAAATAAACATCATTGTCTTTGGGATGTAAGAAAGATGGCTTCCCTGTGGGAAATATAGGTCGGCCTTCATCATCTATATTCCACAACTCAACTGGTTCTAACCACTTAATGTCTCTGATGGATTCTTTATACCTCATAACTAGAACATCATTGAGTACAAGAAATTGGAAGTACTGGACATTAACATGTCCAACTAGTGCATTTTCCCCCTCCTTGATGTACCCATTAAGAAAACTTTTGAAGTCATACACTTTGCCAATAATTTTAGGTGGAAACACCTGTTTTTCTTCTATTGTGCAATATGTATCCATCATCTCAGATAAAAAAATATATATCTGTACTTTTTAAGTTGGAAGACATTCTTCCCTAGGTTCCATCTATGTCTTCATGGGTGTGCCCCACAAGCAAGAACCCAACCTCAATAGTGATGAAGACACCAAGTGCAGTTAATAGTGATAGAAACATGAAAACATAATGATTCTTATTATCACTAGATACATTGTCCAATTGTCACAATAAATGTGGAGGAAGAGGTTTAAAATCAAGATTTTGATTTTTTGAGCTTCCATTTAAAGATAGGAAAGCATCCTTGTACACTCTACATTTTGAGTAAATATATTTTTGAAGTAATGCATTTGAAAGTGGGTTTCTTGAACTTCCACTCTCATAAAGAAAATCACCATACATATCAAGGTGTGGGTCTTCAAAGTCCCTTAAGCACTTTGCAAGAGATGTACTGGTAAATTGTGATCCCATGTGTACAAATGGTAGGGATAAATGACCAAAACCTCATGTGTTTTGCCCATGTTTTAGCACACCTGAAAATGACAAACCCAAGTTTGTTCCTACAATAGATTTTGCTTTGACATGTAATCTTGGGATTGAATTCTTTGTTTTGTCCATTTTATCATGGATAATGCTCAAGTATTCCTTTGGATACCGCTCTAACATAATTCTATGGGCATAGTAGCAATATCTTCCACACATAACAATCTTGTTATGTTTCTTCAGTCTAGCTCAAGCCTTTTCTTCCATCTCTTTTGTAGTCGTTGTCTTCATCTGTGCTTTCAACACGATACATTCACTACATTTACTGAAGTTAGTGTTCTTTGAGAATGTAACATATGGAAAATGAGTATTCCAAATCTTGCTCGTTGTTTGTTGTGATATTGATGGAAAATTGATCTCTTTTAACAAATAACTTTGGGTGTACACTGATGGCAGCAGTATTAAAGGAGCAGACATTCCATCTTCTTCAACTTGTTGTGTTTTGTTCAGTGAAAAATCTGAATTATCCATGACAATTTTGTGCAACATTTCTATGGTTGCCACTGTTTGTGCACGTGGTTTGCATTTGTTGGTGTTACCATGAACTCCTTTGACATGTCCTTATTGGAAGTTATGTTGGTAAGTATAGAAGGTGCTTTGAGGAATATTATGTATCATGTACCATGCTTTCTTACAAATAATATCTCCATTAAACCTCATGTCCTTTACTTTCCTAACAATAGGAGGTAGGCCATGGCCATGGCTCTTTGACATGATTGTGTTGGAAAGGAGTGAATTCAAGGAAAATTCCCTAATGTCATTTTTTTAATAGTTCCATACCTCTTCTAGTAGCTGCAGTGGCTTTCCTATCCACATGTTGAAGACAATCTTGTTTGCAACATTCATCCGCTGCCAAAAGTTGGTTTCTTTCTCTTCATCTCTCTGTATTTGAAAGTTTACAACTTTTTTTGTAGTCACAACTCGTTTAATCCTTTTATATGGCCTTGTCACGTGCATAGCAATTGAGTCTGGATATTTTTCATTATAAAGATCACCATCCCACGTGTTTAAGGGACTTGTGTCCTCTATAAGATCACATACCACCATTTCATTGGGTGCCTCCTTGAAATTTTCATTCACCCTTGTAATCTCACCTGCATTGTCCACCAACTCATTTATTGACCATCTAACCAAACAATGTATAGAATTATCTGCAATCCTACATCTTTCACAATTTCTTTCTATGTCTTCCACAAAAACACCGAATTCCTTTTCACCTAACCTTTCACCCTCAACCATGTCATCCTCACAGACATTAACTATGATCCCTTTGGCAATGCACATGCTTGTTCCCGTGCACTCATTTGTAAGAGAAAACTTTTTGCATGTGAATGTAAGCCTATATTGGGGAGCATTTACTTGATGATCATGACAATGAGGTTCCAAATCTGATTCTGGCAAAATCTCATAAGATCCCAATGCACCCCTAGTGTATTTTCAAATCATGTTGGATGTGGCAAAAGAGCATCATGTTTTAACACCTTCTCAATGTTAACCACTATGGATCCTTTATTTACCATACTTCCATGCACCTTATGACCAATCTTTGTATTGAATATGGAGCCTTCACCCACCGTCACTCCACATTGCAAAAGATATACCTTGTCTCCAATAGAAAATGCAGAAAAGACATTTGCACATATACAACAAATTAGACAAACTTAGCATTTGCTAAAAAATAACAAGCAATGTACTATCAAAAACACTTAACATGTGCTTCAAGATTTTGATTTACCTTTGTTATGTCTCAAATCTATGATCTTCCATGGATGTAAGTCTCCTTCATCAATATCTTCCACAATCAAATGTGGTTCAATAACATCAACCATCAAAACCATAACATATCCTACATTAAGCATTTCACCACCATAATGAGTTGTAGTATCTATAGATTCAACCCTTCCTAGTCTAATAACTTGACCATTAATTAGGAGGTTAACATAGTCCCTCTTATCAAAATTATATTTTCCATTGTAACTCCTCCCAATTTCTGTAAGACATTGGAATTATAGTTTGTAATTAAGGTTAAACCATATGAAGTGTATGTTCAAAAAGGTAATATAGTTTCAATAATTCAAAACAATAGGGTAGCCCTTTTGTATGCCATGAAACATTGTTCCCCTACATCTTGTGTGCGATAGAAAAAGGGAATTTACATATAAATTACATAAAATATATATGAAGAGATAACAATAAGAGATCCAAGAAGTATTAGAGAATGATAGATATCAACTTAGATAAAACCACCAAATTCCTATTTGACTTTGGACATGGCACTTATATTATTGATGTATGTGTATGAATGTAATGGAAATCTAGCTAGAGCTAGCTTCCGTTCTTAAAACGTTGCACGATGAATGAAAGTTAATGTGTGTTAGTTTTCATACTGTAGTTTTCCATCTAACAGAACCACATTGTCATCAACCACATTACATCATGATGGAAAAATAGTTGGAGTTAGTTTCCATTCATAAAACATTGCATGGTGACTAAAAGCTAATCTATGTTAGTTTTTATAAGATAGTTTGTCATCTAACACACCCACATTGTCATCAAATACATTACACCATAATGGAAATCTAGTAGAGTTAGCCTCCTTCTAACAACATGGCATGGTGAGTGAAACCTAACGTGCGATAGCTTTCATAAGGAAGTTTTCCATCTAACACAACTACATTGTCATGAATCACATTGCACGATGATGGAAATCTAGATGGAGCTAGTTTTCGTTCTTAAAACATTGCACAGTTAGTGAAAGGTAAAGTGTGTTACTTTTCATAAGGTAGTTTTTCATCTGACACAATCACATTGCACCATGATGGAAATCTAGCTTGAGTTGGCTTTCGTTCTTAAAACATTGCACTATGAGTGAAAGGTGATGTGTGTTAGTTTTCATAAGGTAGCTTTCTATATAAAACAACCACATTGTCATCAAATATATCACACCATAATGGAAATCTAGCTGGAGTTAGTTTTACTTTTAACAACATGGCATGCTGAGATAAAGTTAAAGTGTGTTAGCTTTCATAAGGTAGTTTTTCATCTACCACAACCACATTTTCATCAATCACATTACACCGCATGGAGATCTAGTTGGAGCTACCTTTCGTCCTGAAATTGTTGCACGGTGAGTGAAATCTAATGTGTGTTAGCTTTCATAATGTAGTTTTTCATCTAGCACAACCACATTATCATCAATCACAATTCACCATGATGGAAATTATTTGGAGTTACCTTTCATTCTTAAGACATTGCACGGTGAGTAAAAACTAATGTGTTAGTTGTCATAAGTTAGTTTTCCATCTAACACAGCCACATTGTCCTACATTATACCATGATGGAAATTTAGCTGGAATTAGCTTTCCTTCTAACAACATGTCATGATGAGTGAAAGCTAATGTGTGTTAGTTCATTGCACCATGATGGAAAGTTAGCTGGAGTTAGCTTTTGTTCTTAAAACATTGCACGTTGAGTGAAAGTTAATGTGTGTTAGTTTTCATAAGATAGTTTTCTATCTAAAACAAACACATTGTTATCAAATGCATAACAAGATGATGGAAATCTAGCTATAATTAGCTTAACTTTTAACAACGTGTTAGTTGTCATTCTTAAAGCATTGTACGATGAGTGAAAGAAAATGTGTGTTAGCTCATTACACCAAGATAGAAATTTAGCTGAAGTTAGCTTTTGTTTTTAAAACATTGCACGGTGAGTGAAAATTAATGTGTGTTAGAATTCAGAAGGTAGTTTTCTGTTGGAGCAGGATCCCGCAGCTACAGAAGAAGCTGCTAATTTTGGCGGAAAGAGAGAAGTTTAGCGGAAAAAGGACAGGGCGGAGCTACGACGGTGTAGCACGTTTCCAGCTGGAGAGCAGAGCCGAAAAC